>JAUIRK010000463.1:0-132500 GCA_030549495.1 Nectonema munidae
TATGGTTGCTTGAAACTTTCTTCAAAAAATCATCGTATTTGAAGTTTCGTTGCTTTGTACGCCGTTTTGCCTCTTTCTGATTATTTTAAACATTTTGCAGTTGTGTAAATATTTCAAAATTACCAACATCAATTCTTGCAATGATTGCTGTCTTGTATTCTACTGGAACATATAAATTTCGCTCCAAACGAAAATTTCATTGAAAACTACAACAACCTAGAACATAAACTCATTTATACTCACTTGTAAAACGAGATAGATCGAGATTTGATTTGTATAACACCTAAAAGAATATAAGCGATTTATTTGAAAAATAAACAAAATATATCATGTTGTTTTCTTCCTTATCTATCAAAAATCTTACTTCATCAATTATTTTCAGTTTTTCAATGAATGTTTTTTATTTTAATAACATATTCATATATTGATTAAAACCTGCGGCGCATGAAAGCCATATATTAAAAGGTAAATCTGCCATTTTAATGTTCTAATGTGCAGACTAATTATGAAATAGACCAATATTAAATTATGAAAATATAAAAATTAGACCAAAAAGGGAAAATCTGTATACAATAGACCTGTTGAAAGTCCTTGTTTCTGTCTCTCAGAGTAACTCAGATAGATTGACGGATCGGATCTGCGGTTCGTATAGGATGCAAGCTTTTTCTAAATAAATGGGATGGCAAAGATTTTGAAAAATGTTGTTATGATATTTTAGTGATTTTTGATTATTTTGTTTTATATTTAGTTTTGTCTTTACGATCGTCGATAATGGGGACCGTTATATTTAAGAAATGTGTTGCAAAAGGGTGATGGGTCTGATCTATGACTAATTTCGTTTACAAATGTTTCATGTTCCTTGCAGATGTCGAAAGGGGACGAAAGTGGGGGGTAACTCGGCCTGACGCACCGTGAAATGGGTAGCCAGCAGAGGTAATAAGTCATCATAAGAAGAGCCGCTAACGGGGAGTTCACACACACTCGAAATACACAGTAGTTCATCCAGAATTAGTTGTTGTGTGGGTTTGGCCTAATTAGGGGTCGAACATCATTCAGGCGGGTTCGAGATGGATATTGAACATTTATTCATTCAAGACAGCATTTTCAATCCCTTATTGCGAAGAAACGCTCGTTACTTCTTTCTAGGATACAGCTTCGCCATCTGTGATGGAACAGAAAGTCTGTCAACAAAAGATAAAACAAGGAACAGCATAGGGGGGGGGCAAATCCATCACTGCTCAAAGACCATCAAACTCCATGATGGAGATCTCTCCTTTCTTGTTCCTAAAACTGCTCATCTGGATCAGGCGGAGTGAGGATTTTCCTTTCCGCAGTGCATTGATAACATCTACTAATTAGAAGTTATCATCATGAACATGATATTGAACTTCTTTCAAATGAAAAAATCATAAAAAGTTGGTTTGCATAAAGGCTTCCATCCCAAGTTAGAATTGTGACTTCTGGTCATTAGGCCATGACTTCTTGTTTCCAAGTTACTCTCTTGTTTTCTCAATTTCACCTTGATTTTGACTGAAATATCTTTACGAAGTCTATTTGCACATAAAAACATTTTTTACCGTATTGTAATCTTAAACTGCAACATTTTCAACGTAATGTCAAGACAGTAATAGACCGTCGTTAAACGCCTACAGATCAGACGACTAGAAGTTACATCGATCGAACTGTTCAAATAGTCTAGACCGTTTAAACCAGCTCTGGGCAATGTATAGGTGTATACGCACATAAAAATATTACAATTTTTTGAAAATTTGATTTGCATGTTTGGCGCATACAAGGATATAAAGTATCGGCAATTTTTTACCTTCAATCATTTTTTATTAATAAAATTGAAGAAACCGTTTGTTATACCTATTGAAAACGTAAAATACGTTGTTTTACTCAAAATTATGTTGTATTCCTTTTTTACTATGACTTAAAAATTTTGCCGACAGCAAAAGACGCCTAAATCCTAGATATTTATTTGTGTGTTTTCAGCTTGGTCAAAAATTTATCCGAATTTTTTTTTAATTTCTCAATAACTAAAAATTAATAAATTTCCCTTGAAAGTCAATTGTGTAATCTATATCCGCAGCTTGCCAAGATATCGAAGTAGGTTATTTTAATAGTTTGTTATTTTTTTAAATTAAAAACTGCAAAAATAAAATGTTCATTTTCATTTATCGTTAATGAAACTGTATTAGAATTATTGATAATTTCAACGCATAGAAATTTATAAGATCATGTTATTGAATAATGAAATCAAATAAATTAGTGATTAATTCTTGAGTCATTTCCTTAAAGTCATTTTAAAGACACACATTGCCGCATGATTTTTTTACAAAATAAGATCCAGACAACCTGTTAACGGACAGAACAGACGAGCAATCTAAGTATAAGAAGAAGCAAAAGCTATTGATAAACGCAGACATTCATTTTTGTAAAGTCTCATATGTCACAGTGGTCGATAATCGGTTAAGTAGTTATCGATTGAGTGACATATTTCATTAGAGATAAGAAGTTTTGAAATGTTAAAAAAAAGCCAGTAAAATATTGTTTTATTTATTAAATTCAAAAAATATTTTTAAATAAAGGTAAACTTTTAAAACAATAGTGGAACGTCTGAGAAACAGATATTGAAACTGGGGTTTAATCGATTCCACTCGCAATATGTCACCATTTTTTTGCCTCCCATAATATAAAAATCGTCTGTCTTGTTATACACAAACTAAATTAGTTTTTTAAAAAGATAAACGCGATCTAAAATATGATCAGAGGATTTTTTAAAAATGGGACTTGAAGCGTTTTGAAGCGGTGTTGAAAAAGAATTATTTGCTGACTTTAGTCCTTTTCTCTGGTCGTGTAGCTTAGCTTTTTACTAACATTGCTGCTAGAAAGTTCAATTGTACTACATGTTTGAGATGATGATGATGATGATGATGATGATGATGATGATGATGATGATGATGATGATGATGATGATGATGAGGGTGATGATGATGATGCTCCCCCTTTCAAAATTAAATTCATCTCTAGAACAGGGGCATAATATCAACAATATCAACGGCAACTATTTTCAAGTTGTATCGAAACAAATAAAGGTGTACAAATTCATGAATTAGTAATATTTGTTATGCTATTTTGATGATAAGAAGAGAAAATTGAATAGTCAATAATTCAATAAACTTCTTTCCATGCTCTCTAGTATCAAAAGATACACAAGTTGAGTTATATTTCACACTATAGTCTTCCTCTCCTTTAACCATACTACAATCTAAATATCTGACTTATCCCAAATTTAATCCCTTTGCATGTTTGCACCCATCGAAGAAGACGTCTTCATATCTCTTCCAACTTATGCAATGCCTTATTGTTTTATAGCCAACTAAATATTATTCATAAGTTGTTTGATGAACGAAATGAAAGACATGTTTTTAAAGAAGAACAAAATCTTTTCTCTAAGCGCAACTAAATCTCAAACATGTAGTACAATTGAACTTTCTAGCAACAATGTTAGTAAAGCAAATACACGTAGAGGAAAGGATAAAGTCAGCAAAGTAATCTTTTATATCAACTATTTCAAGCACATGTTCCTTCAAAACACTTCAAGTCCCAGTTTTTAAAAACAAATCCTCTGATCATATTTTAGATCGCGTTTAATATACTTAAGGAAATAATTTAGTTTGTATAGCTTAAGACAGACGATTTTTATATTATGGGAGGCTGAAAACTGGTGACATATTGCGAGTGGAATCATTAAACTATAGATTTTTCCCGTTTCCCAGTTTCAAATATCTGTTTCTCAGATTTTTTGAGATTTCCCACTATTTTAAGATTGTTTTTAAGTATTCTTTTAAGTTTTAATTATCTTTTTTATTTATTTAATATTTTTAGTTAATATCAAATAATATTTTACTATTAAACTTTTCTTTATTTCAAACTCTTATAGTAACTTTTTAAATATGTCACTCAATCGATGCTTACTTAACCGGTTATCGACCACTGTCGACATATGGGGACTTTACAAAAATGTGAATCGTCTGCGTTTATCAATGCTTTTTAATACAAATCTTCTTCTTTATACTAGATATCGTCTGATTATTCTGTCCGTTAACGGGTTAATCTGGATCTTATTTTGTGATAAAAAATCATGCAGCTGAATATGTCTTTAAGACTAAAATGACCTAGGGAAATATTTTTCAAATTTCTAAATAAATTCTTAATCTTAGTTTATTTGATTTCATTATTCAAAGACTCTCTAACATGATCTTTTTATTATAAATTTCTATGCGTTGAAATTTATCAATAATTCTAGCTTCTAGTTTTCATTAACGTTAAATGAAATGAACATTTTTATTTTGCAGTTTTTATTTCCAATTTAAAAAAATAACAAACTATTAAAATAACCTACTTCGATTATCTTGGCAAAACTGCGGATACATGAATATATGGCTCAGCGCTTTGCCAAGATACTATGTATTTAATTGTTGACTTTTTCAAAGGGAAGTTTGGTTAATTTTTAGTTATTGAAATTAAAAAAAATTCAGTTAAATTTTTTATTTTCCAAACTCGAAATTTTTTTACAAAATTAAATATTATCCTAGGATTTGGCGTCTTTTGTAATCGGCGTAATCAGATTTTACTGTTACAAAGTCGTCATAATTAAAAAAAAGGGGAATATACAACATAATTTTAGTAAAACAGCATATTTTGCGTTTTCAATAAAATTTATAACAAACGGTTTCTTCCAATTTTTTATTAATAAAAAATGATTAGAAACAAGATAAAGAAAATTGTAATACTTATATCATACAATGTGTGCGCTAAGAACTTTAGCATGTCAAAATTTCAAAAAGGACATGTAAGTATTTTTATATGCGTATACACCTGTTCACCGTTCAGTTAAGGGCTGGTTAAAACCCGGTCCTAGACTTCTATTTGAACAGTTCGATCAGATGCTTAATATCTGTAGTCTCGTCCCATCTGATCTGTAGATATTATAGTCCGTTTGAAACTATGGACGGTCTAGTTCAATCCTTGTCTGTTTATTACGAAGACAGGACCCGAATGTTTACCGGTTAAGATACAATACAGTAAAAAATATTTTATGTACAAATAGACATTATGAGATATTTCGGAAGTCCGTCCAAGGTAAATTTGAGAAAAACAGAGAGTAGCTTGGAAGCAAGAAAGTCATGGCCAATCAAACTATTCTTGACCAGAATCACGAATTCTAACTTGGAGTCGAGAACGCTAGCTTATCCTTGCAGACACAAACCAACTTTGCTCACAATAGTTTTTTCATTTGAAAGAAGTTCAATATCATGTTCATGATAACTTCCTAATTAGTAGATGTTATCAATGCACTGCAGAAGAGAAAATCCTCCTCCACCTGATTTTTCGAGATGAACCGAGCATAAACCAAAAGATGTCCGACGTTTTAGGAACAAAGAAGGGAGATAGTTGGATTTTCTCCATCTCATGGAGTTTGATGTCTTGAGACAGGTGATAGATTTGCAGCATAACTATGCTGTTAGGGACTTGTCTGATTTATCTTGTTGACAGACTTTCTGTTCCATCACAAGATGAGAAGCTTTTATCATTAGAAAATTTAACGAGCGTTTCTACAACTTCTCTTGCTTCGCAATAAAAAGGGAGTTATTGTTCAAAACCTCGAAAATTTTCTTGTCTTGAATGAGAACTCGTGTTCCATTATCCAATCTCAATTACCTGGGCTGGTGTTCTTTCATTTTGAATTAGGCCAAACCCTTACTGGCTAATTCTGGATGAACTCTTTTCAGGTTCTCCTTCAGAGATTATTTCAGACTCCCGTTAGGAATTTCTTCTTGTAGATGACTTATTACTCTCGCAACTACACTACATTTTTCACGATAGATGAAAGGCCGAAGTTATCAAAACTTTCGTTATGTGTTTTTTTTTCGACATCTGCAGAACAAAACATGAAGCATTAGTAACGAAAATAGTCATAAGATCAGACCCATCGCTAAACACTCAACACGATTTCCTAAAATAGCAGTCCCCCATTATCGACAGTGATAGTTAAGACAAAACCTAAATATAAAACAAAATAATCAAAATCACTAAATATCATAACAAACATTTTTCAAAATCTTGCCACCCCTTTGGCCCCTAGAAAAAAGCTTGCGACCTTTCTAGGGGTTCATCGATGTTTGGGAACCACTGCTATAAACGGTCTAGTCCGGTCTTTGTCTGGATATTATGAGGAAAGAACTGACTCAAATAGGACTTTCAACAGGTCTATGCTTATACAAGATTTTTTAGTCTAATATAATATATGGGAAAAAACTCATAATTTATATGGTCATCTTAGTTTCATAATGAATCGTACACATTAATTTTTTATTAAAATGGCAGATTTGCCTTTTAATTTATATATGGCTTCGCGCAAAAAAAGAATTTCCTTGAAAAGGTTTTAATCAATTTATATGAGATATGTTATTAAAATAAAAACATTCATTGAAAACTGAAAAGGAGTAAACTCTAGGAAGAAGTCTCACCTACTGTGATCAAGTAAGATTTTTTAGGTAAATAGGAAAGAAAATAACATGATATATTTCATAAATTTTACTCCAAATAAATCGCTTATATTCTTTTAGGTGTTATACAAATCAAATCTCTGATCTATCTCGTTTTACAGAATAGTGAGTATAAATAATGAGTTTTATGTTCTAGGTTGTTGTAGTTTTCAATGAAATCTCTTTTCGTTTGTAGACGAAATTTTATGTTCCAGTGAATACAAGACAGCGAGTCATTGCAAAATTGAATGGTGAGTAATTTTGAAATATTTACACAACTTATAAAATGTTTAGAAAATCAGGAAAGGGAAAAAGCGGCAGTACAAGCAAAGCAGCGAAACTCAATACGATGATTTTTTGAAAAAGTTTCAGGTCATAGACAAAGATTTTGTGAAAAATAGGCAGAAAAAGATTAGAGACAGGTTTTTTTCATTTTTTATTTTAATAATATCAATTCATTTGGCTTGTTTTAATATTAAATGGCTCTTCACAAGATGAAGAAGTTCTATCAATAATGAATCATTTATAATGATAGTAAATCAACTAAAAAATAGTAAGAAGTTACGATTTATTAAGTACAAAGTATTTAAACTCATAAAATTTCGCAAACAATCGACTTTTTCAACCAAATTGAAAATTAAGTTAGAAAACTTTAAATAGGATCATGAATTACATTCATTGCAAAAACTATTATAAAAAATATCACACTATAGGAAAATTTGATAACATATTAAATACAATATAGCGAAATATATATCTTTTTTTCTGCGAGGTTTTCCTAAAAGCCAGAAAGTCGCTAACTAGAAACACCTCACGAATATTAATATAGAGGGTTATGTAAACACAAAAAAAGAATACTAAAGTCATATGTGTTTATTGAGTTAAAGAATTGTTCTATATATATATATATCATATTTGATAAGGTTAAATAGACATTACATCATTTCAAGTAGAACTTTTAAAAGAAATTTTTATTATTTTGTAAAAATTACAAAAATTATTAGTAGATCTGATGATTATATTTAAGATTATAATAAATGGTGAAAAAAATTTTTAAAGGATTACGGATGATTTTGGTAAAAAGTTGCACCCAACTTTTATACTCATCATCATTTATCCTAGAGAGATAAAAAAGAGAGAAATAATGTTTACGTTAGAGAGAGAGAGAGTAATTATACTAATTTATTTTTTGCTTTGACGAGTTAAAAGGTAGGTGATTGCGTAAGAGCAGTTTATATCTAATTTATTTCGCCATGACTCTCCAACACATCTTGTGAGTATTGATTCGATAAATGCCAATTCTAGTGCAGATTTCAGACAGCGAGTACATTTAAGAAATTAAATGCAAGAATTGTTCAACAAAGTTAGCAATTACACTAATAAACACAGTCATATATATTATGCGCGTTTCTTGTACCTATTTGTAATGCAATATATACTTTTACTGACGAATGTGGCAATAAGATTCTATGAAAAATGGAAGTAAGATAGGAAAATGGACTTCTAATGTGTCTATTTTGGAAGCTTCTAAGATCCTAGCCTATTCCTACAATCCACTGTATCCTTTCTCTATATATCTATACATGTCATTTTATATATAGAGAACCGGAGCGAGAGACTTCAACTCTCAAAATTTTATTTTATATTATTTTCGTTACAAGCAGCAAAAAACAAACCCCACGCTAAGCAAAATTATAATTCTTAAAATAATTCTTAGATGTTGCCTAAGCGAGGTTAACCCATCAACCACCAGAATAATCAGACGATATCTAATGTAAAGCAGAAGATTTGTATTAAAGAGCTTTGATAAACGCAGACGATTTTACTTTTGTAAAGTCGACTATTGTCGACATTGGGCGTTAACGGGTTAATAAGCTGCAAGGAATTTTGTCTTATGGGATTATATTAACCATTCGATATGTTTCTTGCGAAATTTCTAGAGGTTGAACACAGAAAACATCCCTTATAATTTTTTTGTCAAAGATTAATTAAGTATTACTATGTTTATTGGCATATGCGCTTGGATATTTCTTTTAGATAACATTATAAAAAATTATCTCCAATAGTTTGGAAATATCTGTATTTGAATTGATATGCATGGTAGACGAGGCAACGCTACTAGTTATATTTTGTTTACATTTTAAAATTAACAAATTGTAATTTTTTCAAATGATCTATATATTGAAATTATTCGAAGTGTTAGAGAATTTGAGTTTGTGTTTTTAGAGATTTTTATTAATCGGTATAGTGTCATTTAAAAAATATATTTTCACATAATTTCTTTGTATTATCTGATTTTTCTGTATTATCTATATATTTTAGATAAAGCCTCTACTAGTTTAGATAAAACAGACACAAAGTACTTAATTTTGAATTTGTGACATGGAATTTATGCTCTAGTCAAAAATATGAAATCTTTTCAATTTCTCAAAGCATATTTTTCAAAATATGCTTTTTACAATCTGGCAAGACCACCCTGGCATGTTATAATCTCCCTTACCGTCTTGTCACACCACTGATATGTCGCTTTCTATGTAGTACTAAAAGATAAGTATTTTATGTGTATATCTAAATGTCACTCAGGCCCGTAGCGCACGAGGGCAGGAGGGGGCTAAGCCCCCCCCCCCAACTCAGATTCAGAGCCCCAACCTAATATATTTCGATATCAATAAAGGGTTCAAAAAATGGTTTAGACAGTATATAAAAATTTGGTACTTATTAGTTATCTCCCTCCCACTTTAAAATTTTTTTCAGTAATTTACTAAAAAATTTTTTTTGTGAAAATTTTTTCCAGCCCTCCCAATTGAAAATTCCTAGCTACGGGCCTGATGTCACTATAGTGTTAATTACTGATTAAATTATGTTTTCCAGAGATTTATCTAGACCAGAGATTCTCAATTTTTTTTAGCAAGAGGCCAATTTAAGAACCAACATTGCACTAGAGGACCTCACCAAAAGCATAAAATCGGTTTTTATGAAAAGCCCTCGAATATTATTCTAGATACTTAAGCTGAAACCAAATTGCTGTATATATATCATAAAATTAATAAACCAGACTATTCATATATAATAAATCAATAAATTTGCTTTTCTTTTTTGACTCTTTTAATTGGATATTATTAGCGTGTTTTTCCTGCAACTTTGCTATGTGTGTCACAAAACAAGAGGTTGAGGGCCTCATGGGGCTCTCAGAGTCGCGGTTGTGAACCCCTAAACTAGACCGTCATATTAATCAACGGTCAAATATTTCAGATACCTATTTAATTTTATTTTTCATTGGGGAAGTGTATGTTTAAAAATAATAATCTTTAATGCCAATTCAATAGATATATTAGAAAAGATATACTAACCAATTTTTTCCTTAAAAATGGAAGAGTTAGTTTACGAAAATAATATTCTATTTTTTGACTGCTTTCATTTAAATTTCCGTCAGGATTAAGTTCTGGATACGTATATCAGTAATGCGAACTTGGAAAAGAGATCTCGGATTTGGGAAATATTATCATTCAGATTATTTCCATTTACTTATTAACCAATTTACCGCCAATGTCCCTATTTTAGAACATAAGTAATTTCATCTTCGTCTGCTTTTTTCAATGACTTTGAATATTAATCGTCTGCGTTTTTTAGATATCGTCTGCTTTGCTTGGCCTTAAATGGGTTAAGATATTTAGAAATATTATTTTGTACAGACTAAGTGATTGACGGACAAAAGGGCAACAACTTGAGGGATCTGACAAATAATTATTATGGACAAATAAATAATAAAAAAATTAGTGAAAAAGCTCTAACTCTAATGAACAAAATTTTGAAGACTAAACATTTGCTTTCTTTTTCAATCCAATTTTATATATTTAAACAGACGACTTTCATTTTTTGAGTGATTGATGTCACGCTTGTCGTCAAATCGTTAATACTCGTTTCTTTTTAAAATCAGTTAGTCAAAATTGCTATTTAGATTTAAAGAGATCAAGGATGACATCTTCAACCCCAAAAAGTGGGTGATAGATAAGACAGGGAGTTTCTACTACTTCTGGCTACTCATCATCACCATGTTTGTGCAGTACAACGTGTTCATCGTCATCGTGAGAATCACGTTTGTCAACTTTGAGCGCAAATACGCATCTATCATCTTCTGCATTGACATACTCTCCGACACCATATACTGGTTGGACATTGGCATCAATCTTTGCAAAGGTAGGACACGTTTCATCTCATCTTTAATATTCCATTGAGGCCGAATGTGATTCCAGAGAAGTAGCGACACTAAGATACTAAGTAGGACACAAAAATATTAGGCGGGAGCATACATAGGACTGATCAAGAGATATGCGTGACAGCGAAAGCTTCATCAAACATACAGTCCAATTATGCATCAGAATAGTCAAATTATTTTAAAGTACAACTATAAGGTAAGCAAGCATAAGATTTGCTTACTTATCCTTTTTAATTTTAATGATATCCTGGTGTTATTAAAAAGAAGGGCCCACGATTTTGTTGGAGGACCTCGGCCTCTTTGTTCCCTTTTTGGCTGCGCTTTTGAATGGAACGAACAACAGTGCCCATAATACACAAATCATCTGATCTAAGTTGTATAAAAAAGCTTCAAAGTTTCCTATGATAAAACTTATTTTCAATAAATCACAATTTTTTTCTCCTTTTTCGATTGAATATTACCGCTTTTATTTTTATCTCCTCTTATATAGTATTCATTCACACACAGCCAACTTAATTTTTTATTAAATTTATCATGTCAGTTATCTAAAGCTTCCAGGCCCCATGGAACACTAGTACGGGTGATGCTATAAATTATAATATAAGGTGATTTAAAAAATTTAGGGTCGTGTTATGAAAATCCTCTACCATTAAACATCAGCCTCAAGACAATATAAAAATAATCAATATTTATTATATCTTTGTTCATAAAAATAATAAAAATACGGATTCTAACAGTTATCTTAGAGTATATATAATTAAAAAAATTGAACCATTTTTCATCTTAACATGTTTAGAAGTGGTCAAAAATTTTTCAAAGATGTATTCATTTTTATTTCATTTTGGATTATATTATCCAAAAGATCAACGGTATATGATAACAAAAGATTTATTTTTAAAACAGCTTTGTATTATAGGCAATTTTTAAAAAAAATCAACTAAATTTATATTTGAAATAATACAAAATCGTTCAAAAATATTTACACGCTAAATTTGGAAGATTCTTCACAAGTATTATTTTTTTAAATAATGATATGCTTTAAAATCATATTTGGTGAAAAGACCATTTGAAATGAGGATTACATTTGGATTTTTAAGATGCTGAAAGGACCACATTGATAATATTTTATTTCTATGATATATTTAAAAATTAAATCGATTGAATATTTAACTCAAGTACTTTAGAAACGTCTTATTGATTGGTACGCGAACATTTGGCCTAAGGACACTTGGCCGAATGTAAATTTAGCCGACCGAGCTATTTGTCTATTCGGCCAAAGGTCCGTTCAGCGAAACTTCCAGTCACGTATTGATTGCATAATTAGCAAACGTAATCCTTTGAATTATTGTAAGAAGTATTTAGAAATTTATTGAAATAAAAAAATAAATATATTTTTTAACTAAATACAAGTTCTGCATCACAAAAATATAACTACATATAAATGAAAAATAAAATAATTTATATTTCTAAAAATGTTTAAATCTCTTATAGATATTAAAATAATGGAATGTCTTGGTACCATAATTAATTTTCTCAAAGGGGTCCAAAAGTTTTTTCAAGAAGGCGCTGGCCATCTAGACTCCGATTCCTTTGCCTACGCTCCTATGTATCACGCGAGTTTCTTTTTTGAAAAAAGACTGAGTTAGACTAAGCTCATTTTAAAATCGTTTAAACTAACATCAATTTTTTAATACAGTCCATTTCCTTTACTTTTTATATTTTAACTTGTGTGCTATCTTGCAAATCTTTTTTCATATTTATTTAGTCATTTCCAATCAAGTAAATAATAGTTGAAGTAAGTTTTAAATTTGAACATTTGTATTTCGGGTATGATGTGAGTGCAAAAATTTTAAACGACACACGATAAGTGGGAAAAATAAATAGTTAAAATTCAATTTCATTTGAGTCTTTCCAAAAAGAGAGTGACATTTAATGGTTTAAAATTTTTAGCTGAATTAATACAACTAAAATATAATTGAAATAAAATATTTATTTTCTAGCTTCAGACTCGATAGGATCTAATAGGTAGAAAAAAGTTCTGCCATTTTGCTCTAATCTTTGCAAAACGATCATTTAGTGCTTTCTGTTTTTTTCCTTTGTGAACAGACAGTAAACCAAGTATTGTTTAAAAGAGCTTTCTGCTTAAGTGTATATATTGTAGAAAGATAAATGAGTTTAAAACTAATTTTTACAAAATAAGTTACATATTTATACAATGTGAAAAAACATTAAGAAAGATGCCTGACAAAAGATGACACCATTACACGAAATTGAGAATATGTAACTGTTCACCCAACACAATGTTTCTCAACGTGGGCGGTAGCGCCCCTAAGAAGTTGTTTTGAAATTATTAAAACCGCTGTAAATATTTACGAAGAACTAGAAAATTTTCATTTTTGCTTTACATTTTGGATAATTTATATCATAGTTTTTACAATTTCGAATATGTTTCCTATAGTATTTAACGGCATGCAATTTTTTAATCTTTTGTGATGAATTTCATCCTCTAAGAAAAGGGGCTGATTCATTGAATTAGAACTTAATGAAGGGATTCAATAAAGATATACGAAAATTTTACTCACTATTCGCAAAGTGCAAGTTACTTCCATTTCTACGAGGGTAGAAAATGGTTAAGTATTGTAAAAATTTTAAGTATCCAAAGAAACTGTGCATAAATAGGGAAGTGGTGATATTATAATTAGTTTAAGCAACACCAAATCAAACATCAAAATTTAGAAGATAAACACGGTGGAATTTAATTATATTTTATAAAAAAGGGAGCATTTCTTTGGAATAAAGTAGTCTAAGAGAGCGTTTTTTGAAAAGATCAGGTTTAAGGTAGCGTTGAGTAGAAAAAGTTTGGCAAACACTGAGCCACATTTTCAGTTTTGACACCAAAAATTAAAAATTATTTTTCTTTATTAAAAATTATCAATATATTTTTTTATAAAACTTATTTTACTAATAGACAAACATACTGAGCTTGTTATTTATCAACAAGAAGTTATATGCGTGACTGTAGATGAGTGATTTACAATACGCTTAATCCTCATGCTTCTTTACCACGCGTATTTATTCATGTTTGACATGATTCGTGCATCGCTAAATCAACTTCATTACATCTTGCGTAAACCGATTTGTTACTATCGCGTGTAGTACACAGAGATAGAGTCCGATCTGAATATTTTTCACAAATCAGATGCAAATATGGCCTTCTTTATTTTTATATCATAACTTGCGAATACATACCAATCTAAAAATTTAGAACATCTTTTATACTTTGATCTTCAACTCAAAGAGAGGGTCAAGAGTAAAACTTGCGAATACATACCACATATAACAATTAACAGTAACTTTTATACTTTTGATCTTCAACTCAAAGACAGGGTAAAGAGTAAATGCCTCCTAAATTCTAACCTTGATATATAGCTATATTATAAAACTTATACAACTCTGTTCCCCCATTCGTTTCTCTCTTTGCTTGAGACATTGGATAAATGGTCGTATGTAAATTTAAAAAAATTGGCTTAAAACTAAAACACTAAATTAGAAGTAACTATCTCTAACTTTAAGCATATAACTCTATAAAAATATCTATATAAATCTTTTCTAAATTTACATCTAACATCTAAAAGCAAAATTGTATATCTAAAAAGTTATGAAAACATCTAAATATAGATATTTTTAATTTAAATTGGCAACTCTGGTTCATTGCATCACCGTCAAAATAAAAGTTCTCATGATAACCGAGTTCAGGAATAACACTATCTGACGCCAAGTAAATGAACAGGACAGCACCCAAACAGCAATGCATCAACATACAAGTGTTTCTTCAGAAAACTTTCTTTCAAATTGTCCCTGATCCCGCTAAATTTTTTTTATCTGGGGGCCTACTTCAACCCCATTGGTAAGACGTGTTTTAGACCAAAGTATCGTATGGCATCCATATCAATTTCATTAAATCTCTGCTTCCATAACCAACTCGTAGTATGTTCAGAAGAGTGCTCATTTAAATTAACTGCATTGTTCATGAAAATGAATGGAGCGAAAAGAGAATAAAACTGAGCTATATTTTGAGGATTGTTGCAAATTTAAGGATATCTGGAAAACGGCTTACTTATCACCGATCACAAGAAACTCGCTAAAAATTATGCCAAGAAGTTGCAATTCAAGCTCGACATCCTAGCCTCCCTCCCTCTAGAATACTTCAACATGCGCAGGAAAGTGGCATACCTGCGCTTGAACAAACTGATCAAGGTCTATCGCGTGGACGAGTTCATCTCAGCTTCCTCCGCCAGAACCAACTTCCCTAACATTTTCAGAATTTTCGTGCTACTCGTGCAAATGGTGATTATTATTCACTGGAATGGCTGTTTCTACTACATCATAAGGTAAGCACGTGTTTGAACTCTAGCCCTTGTCGTAGTGTGTGAAATAGGTATTATGGTGACGCAGCAAAAAATGTAAAACAAACCCTTTCGCCAAATTCATTTGTAATTCAGGACACAATTCAATTTCTGGTGGCATGGAAAACTAACATTTTATAAAAATGTCTACATCATAATTAGATAACTAATATAATTTATAATTAGGAAAACAAACATTTTGTAAAAATGTTTACAATATGTTTAGATTTAGTTTCTTTTTTATTTAGTCCAAAGAATTGTAAAATTTCCATTTTTTTCAAAAAATTGTTACAGAATTAAGTATAAACTAAATATCTTTTTAAAATCAATTAAACAAATATCTATCAAAAAATAGGATAAGTCAAAAATAACTTCAAATTTTTTTTTTAATTTTTTTGTTTAATATTTTTTATAAAAGCTAAAAGTGGTTTACACGACATGAGAAATTCATCTACGTGTTAAATGTTTTTTAAAGTGCCATGAATGTTAAATATTCAAGTTTTTTATAATATAATAATTTTAAAGTGGACTCTTTACTTTTGTAGGGTGAGGTTAAGCTCGTGTAATGTAACACAAGAATCAATTTGTTAAAATAATTTAAAAAAAATGTATCACAGAAATAAAAAACTAACTAAATATACTAATTTAAAGAAAATATTTAAAATTGTGGTAAATTTGTTTAAAATAAAATTTAAAAAATGTAATGTATAGTTTTAGGTCTTTTTTATTTTCCTGAAACCATTCCTTTCTTTTATAAATAATAAAATTACTCACATATCATCATTCATCATAGAAAAAGCAGACAAGAAGTGATTTGAAAAAAAAATAACAATCAAAAAATCGTCTCTCTTAGTTATAAAATAATTTGTTTGTTTGATAGAAAAATCATTTTACATATTTCAGGAGATCGAATATTATGTCAATAATATAGACGTTTAACCCTTTGAGGCATGAGTTTTCTATCGTCTGCTTTATTTCTCAATGAGTTTTAACCCATTTACGACCAATGTTCCTATTTTGGAACATAAGTAATTTCATCTTCGTCTGCTTTTTTCAATGATTTTGAATATAAATCGTCTGCGTTTTTTTTAGATATCGTCTGCTTTGCTTGGTCTTAAATGGGTTAATATAAATTAAGCAGACGATTTTTGGGCACTAGTGTCCCATTGTGCCTGAAAGGGTTAACGTTTTAACCCGTTAACGACCAGAATAATCAGACGATATCTAATGTAAAGCAGAAGATTTGTATTAAAGAGCTTTGATAAATGCAGACGATTTTATTTTTGTAAAGTCGACTATAGTCGACATGGGCGTTAACGTTTTAATGGGGAGTTTATTAAACTCAAATCTTCAAATGAATACTTATTTTCAAATGAGTTTTTATATAAAGCATATGATTTTGATTTTATTGGATACTCGAGATCAATTAGGTATGAAAGGGTAGATTTAAAGTCGGAACATTTTTTATGTAAGAACCAGTATGACAAAATATAATTGAAAATGAGAAATTGTATACAATTTTTTAAACAATGAAGATAAAAATAAGACGTATTATGTTAAATTTCGGAATTAATTTTTTTGCGGCGACAAACTAGGAGGCACTGTGTCCATAGTCTCAGAAGGAGCACTGTTGTTAGTATTATTGAAACGAATCAAAAGTTATCTCTTTCCCAATATGTCATAAAGTAAACACTTTGATGAGCACAATTTAAGCAGACGGTTTTTACTTCTTGCGAAGCGGGTGCGATAGTTGTCCTCAAAACGTTGATAAAAGGATGTAACTTTTTAACGGAAGCCCACAAAACTCTAAGCGTTTGAAGACCCATGTAATACTATATGTCAGGCATGTCCAACCTTTTTCTGCTTGGTTCGACTTTTTTTCAAAAAAAATTCAGCGATTTACTCGAAAAATATATAAAGGAGTGGCAATTTTTTTGAATTAAAACACGTAAACATTTTATTAAAACGATAATGAACATAATATTGTACGAAAATTTTAAACTATGACATGAAAAGAAACAAAAAAACAAAAAATCAATATTTTTTTGAAAACACCTGAATTTGCATTTTTTTCAACAAGTTTTTCAATATTTGGATTTTGAGTTGTCAGTGCTATTTTCAAGCAGGAATTCAAATGATCATTTGTCAGTTTTGATCTGTTTTTAGTTTTAATGATATTCATAATAGAAAAAGTGGATTCACACAAATATGTGGAACCAAAAAATGCCGGAAAAGTAGCGTATATTTTCCAAATACTCGGGTATTTAGTTTTCTGAATGTACTTTTTGAAATCAGATTCCTTCAGCAATGTTTTCAAAGTTAAGTTGCATTTGAAAGTGATTAGTTCGTCCTCCAAGTCAGCTAGACTCTTGAAATTAAACTTGTTTTTAAGATTGCTGGCCAAATTTTCAATATCAACTTCTTTATGAAAAGGATTGGATAAAAAAGTTTAAATGATTCGGAGTTCTTCAAAAGAAGCAAATCGTTTGTTAAACTCTTTCTGAAGTAAAAATAAACTTTCGAGATATTTTTCAATAGAAACGTTCTTTTTATTTCTAATTTCATCCTTCAGAATTGAAAAGTGTTTGAAGTCTGTGCTTTTGAGTTGATTAACAGATTCAGCTTTTCATTGAAAGAATTAATATGCCCGAGCATATCCATTAGTGTTTTTTCTTTTCCTTGAAGTTGGAGATTCAATTCATTGAGTTTTTCCGTTATGTCACAGTAAAAAGCTAGATCACAACACCATTCATCATTACTAAGTTCAGGAATTGAAATACTTTTGGTTTCTAAAAATGTACGAACTTGCGGCAGAAGCTCTCTGAAGAAGAAGTTCATTTTTTTCTTCGCCACATTCTTCCAATAAAGCCCTAACTGTCGTCGTGATAAACTTTTTGATCTTATGTAATTGACTGTTTTGAAGGCCACATCCATTACATGATTGAATTTTAAAACTTTTGAGCATAAAACTTGATTGTGAATTATACAGTGATAAATAATCAGTAAATTTTGGAAAGCTTTCATCATTTTTACAAAGAGCCATAAAACCACTTTTATTACCCACCATATCTGTAGTCAATGAAACTAACCTATTGAGTGGAAGGTTAGTCGATGAAACAAAAAACTTGAATGAATCATAATATCCTCCCCTCTTGTTCTCTCTTTCATTGGAAAGATAGTCAACAGTTTTTCTTTTGTTGACATATCTTCGAAAACCATCCTGATGAATATGCATAACTGTGCAGTACCAACGAAATCAGTTGACTCATCCAATTGAAGAGAGAACACTACACACTTTTCAATTTTTTTTTTAAATTCGGTCGATATCATCGCCAATGTCTTCGGTCCTTCTCATGATTGTGTTTCTTGACAGTGACATATTTTTAATATTTGTTATAATCTCGAACTTGTTTTTCATATTTTGGAAAAGAACTTCACCAGCTTCGATAAACGCTTCTTTAACTATTTCTCCATCATTGAATGAATTATTATTATTCTTAGTCAGAACTTGAGCTACTTTGAAAGAAGCAAATAGGGCAGATTTTGAAAAATATTGTAATTAAATATCACTACAAATAACTTATTTAAAAACAAATTGAATATTTTTTCAATAAAAAAATTTTTTTAAATAGAAGAATTTTTTTAAGTAAATAAATAATTAAAACTTTTTTAAAAAAATTCGTTCATTAAAATTAAAATAAGAAAATTTATTTTTTAAATTATTTGATTATTAATACCTGATAAATATTCAAATATATCATTGAAATTGTTTACAATGTTTCATAGATATTAATTTTCTTTCATCTACTTTTTGCTAAATTTCGTTCAGTTTGAACAGTTTGAGAAGTAATTAGGTTTGAAGGTTATCATTTTAAACATAAAATATTTAAAATTTTGCTCATTTGATTGATAAATATTTGTGTGAAAAATAAAAAATGAAATGAGTATATTCGTTCATCTTGTGCTACATGACGAAAACGGATGAGTGCTTAGAAAGTCGAATATGTTCTTCAATTAAATCATTATGAAATTTTTTGAAAAAAAATATTTTTAAATAAAATTTTCGTTTATATAAAAATTTTCATAAAACATCCCGCGATCTACCTAAAGTCCTTTCACGATCGACTGGTAGATCGCAATCGACGTCTTGGACATCTCTGCTATATGCTATAAATGAGTCTTGGTGTTTCGTTGATTTTTACTGCCCAAAGCAAAAAAGTAATCTATGTATTTAATATGAATATTTCATTATTTTTAGGTTTAAAAAACATATATATTTTAGTTCGTTAATTAGTATTATTGAAACATATAATGGTATTAGCAGTATCGCATTATAGTAGAAGAAGAAATTTATTTACAAATTCGATACACACATAAGTCATTATGATTTATAGGTAGCGTAATTCAAAAGAAAAAAAAGAAAAGAAAAATCTTTAGCAAAAAAGTTTGAATAATGTTATGTAGAATAATATTAGGAGAACAATATTAAAAATTGAGTGGAGACACATGCAAGCGGATGTATTTCCAAAGGTTTATGAAAACCGCTTCAGGAAAAATACACCATCAAAAAGACAAGGAGATTAAAAAGCAAATAGAGCATCAGGATGAAATGAGTACATGAAATATCATTAGCTAATTATTTTGACAAATATAGCAATTAACAACATCACAAGTTGTTTTTTCTCTATATGAAGAAATGAACCAATCTTTCATGATGAGTTTCATTTTCTTTACTGAAGAGCAACTTTCTGCTATGAAGCTTCTGTATTTTTCGTAAAAACAAACAACTTTGTATCTTATTGAAAGCTTAGAAGCTTCAAGTCTGAAATGCGGTTTATCTAGATTCATAACATTTCTGAAAAAATAGGAAGGTTTTGAAGTGAAAAGTATAATATTTTGAAAATGATTATGCGAAGAGTTCAAATTGGAGAGGATAAATATTCCAATTTTTTGGGTATAAATGTCTTCCAACTTTAACAAGTCAAGTTTGACAAAGAGTTCAGTTGTGTGAGACATTTTTTTTGAATGGGTAACAATTCTGACAGCTTTTTTATACAAAACAATTAAGCGATGTAAATTACAGTGCCCAAAGTTGACCAAGCTGTAATAAAGATGAGGAAGAAAGAGAGTTTTTAGTAATATCAGAAGAACTTTAGTTGGAAAGAGCTTTCTGGTATGAGCTAATATACCATTTATTTTAACTGCAGGCAGAATACCGTTCTGATGAACTAGAAAAGCATAGCATGAACACAAGGTAAGATTGCCATTTTGGTTTTACTATAAGTTTTGAGATCATCTAGCCTTTTAGAAAAGAAAGTTTTAAATCACTGTTTCTCAGCGATTTGGAACAGAATTTTGGAAAATAATCGTCTGCTCTATAATTTCATATATTTATTAAAGCAGAATATATTTATTTCTTGATTTAAGGAAATTTATTACTTTTTCTTAAAGTTTTTCTTTTAGATAGGAAATCAGTAAATTCTCTTATTATTACTATTTAACAGCGAGTGGATAGGCTTGGGATCGGATGGTTGGGTGTATCAAGATGACAATATTCCTGAATGGTCGTCGCTTTCCCGCAAATACCTGCATTCAATCTACTGGTCCACGCTAACTCTACTAACGATAGGAGAAACGCCGGATCCAACCATCTTGCTTGAATTCGTAATCGTCGCATTCGACTTTTTACTCGGAGTTTTATTTCTTGCGATCATCGTGGGCGCGATTAGTTCATCTGTTCAGAACATGAAAGTGAAATCTACTAAAAAGCGAGAAAAATTGAATCTGATCAAGGATTACATGTCCTACAATAAAGTGAGTTTGAAAGTGCAAAACAAAGTTATAAGCTGGTTCGAACATCAATCAAAGCATGGTGTGGATGATGATGAAGTTTTGAGTGTGTTGCCGGATCGCTTGAAATCTGAAATAGCGATGAACATCCACTTGTCCACGCTTAAGAAAGTGGCCATTTTCAAAGATTTGGAGTATGGCATTTTGAATGACCTGGTCATCAAGTTGAAGTTGCAGATATTTTGTCCTGGCGACTACATCTGCCGCAAAGGCGACATTGGAAAGGAGATGTACATATTAAAGAGTGGCTCTTTGGCAGTTGTCAGCGATGATGGAAACACTATTTTCGCGAGGATAGAAAAAGGTTCGGTGTTTGGAGAGTTGAGCATACTGAATATCAAAGGAAACAAGCAGGGAAATAGGAGATCTGCAAACATCAAATCTATCGGCTATGCAGACGTCTTCTGCTTATCGAAAGATGATTTGTGGTCGGTTTTGATGGATTATCCTGCAGCTAAAGAAATTTTAATAGAAAAAGGCAAAGAAATTCTCAGGAAAGATGGCTTGTTGGAAGAAACTTCTGAAATAAGCAAGGAAGAATCCTTGAAGGAAGAAAAAATGAAAAAATTGGAAGAAAATTTTGAAGTGTTGCAAACGAAGTTTAGCCTGATTTTATTGGAATATGAAAGATATTATAATCAGGTTTTGAATAGAATCATTCAAATAAAGAGAAATGACTAAATTATTCTTCTTTTTTAATGAAAAGTGCATAAAAATTAGGAATATTATATTGATTAGCTCTAACAAAAGGATATTTTATATACTACAAATAAAATAAACACGTTATCGAATTTAATACAGTGAGAAGTCGTGACTAAATTTTATAGCTCCAGCTTTAGGATTTGAAACTTGGAACGCGATAAAATCCATTACTTATATCCGGTTTCAATGCCTTAGAAAAACATTATATATTCTAGTAAACGTTATCCTTGCCTTATTATTGACGTTAGAATACGAAAAAAACTCTTTTGAGAGATGCTTGTAATTTGAATGGAATAAAAATGAGAAAATAAAAGAATGCCTCGAGTCTCATGTATATTTTCTTGAGAATCAAGAAACTTATAATCCATTGAATTCTCAAAAAATCTAGACACAGAAACTCTAGTTGAAGTCAATACCTTTTTACTTGCGCGTTCAAGGTTCGAATGCGAAAATTTCATTTATCCCCGATTCCTAAGGTTTGCATACATTTAAGAACTGAGCTTCTTCTCTGCTGAACTGTAGAAGCAAATGAGCATTTTTATATAGAGATAAAAATATGCTCTATATAAGTAAATTGGATTAACGATTGTTAAAAAATTAAATTATGTGTTAAGTCCATAAAGTGTTTTCAATCATTGATCCTTGTGACTCTAAAAACCTTTAGGAAAGTAAGCATATAGACTACAACTTCGATATCAGAATGAAATTATTAGCCAATTGAGATTCCAAGAATCAAATTTTTAGAGAAAAGATTTTTAAAAAATAAGTGGTTTACAAATTTGTCGCCGTGGACCCCTAGTGCTTCGTAACAGCTTCCAAAGGTTTGATGAGAGAGCAGAGAGTCGGTTGAAAGTAAAATGCGCTATACTGAAGGAAAGCGTATTATCTTGCTAACTTTATTTTTGTTGTCTCCCACGACCTTACCAGAAAACAAATGATTTGATAGACAAATACATATAAATAAAATAACGGCGGAGTAAAGGAGAATGGTGTTTATATTTTTGAAAATAATCTTTGGCTATTTTCATAGAAGCGTTATATATTTATTTATCGAATAAACCGAAATGAAGATTGATAAATTAATATAATTGAATCTCAAATTTTATATTGATTTTCTTTCTGGCTCCACTTTGGTTACACACAATCAACATTTAATAAATTATTTAAAGCCTTCATGTTCTTTGCATAGAAAGAGCTTTTGCCTAATTTAAAAAATTACAGAGACTACATTGAAATTTTTAATAATTAATGAAGACAATTTTCAAGAAGAATAAATGTATAATTGAAATAAAATTTTATTCCACAACACAATGCATGGATAAAATGAAAGAATAAATAGGACAAATGTTTTCAGTTTTAATCATTTTATGAAAAAATATACAAAATAAATATATGACGTTTCCTCAGTATTATACATAGGGTAGATGTTGATAAGTTTATGTTTGAAAAGATTTTGACATTAAACAATGAGTTTACGAATAGGAGTGTTGTAATTAAAAATAATTTATTACAAATTTGTGATGATATTTTTATCTAAAATAAATAAACAAACAAATTCAGTAACGTAGACAGCAAAATGAAGACTTTATTGAGAAGTTAATGATTTGATTGATCAATTAGTTTATGATGTATCATCTATTAGATTTAACAATAGTTTATCATAAAACGACCATTCGTCCTATTTTAAGCAGGACTGTCTCTTCGATAATTTGCACTAATTAAATCCTCATGAATCATGTAATGATTACTTTGAAGAAATCACAAATAAAGATAATATTAAAAAATGCATTCCTTTGCACTAGTTTTAAATTGATCTCACTCCTATAATGCTAATTATGCCGCGTTTAAAATTATTTTAACTTTCTAAATGTTTGTTCCGCATTCATGATTGAAAAATGCGCACTCTAATACGCGGCTCAAACTAAAATTGCTGTAAGGGCCTGATAAAATATAACACCAGCCACATTTTTGTTCATCAAAAAAAGTATTCAATTAAATTTGAGAAATTTTTTATTTAGTAATGCTGATAAAATGCACATAAAATCTCAATTTATTCGGAAGATGTTGACAAAGCATTTTTATATCTACTTCTAGAAACTTTTTTAAAAGCTATATCACATTTCATGTCTATTACTTATAGCTGAAGCTCTTTAGAAAAGTTACTAAGATTAAAGAAAAAGGATAAAAATGAATTGAATTTTCGTTTTTTCATTAAATTTTTGTAAAAAGTGAAAACCAAAAAATAGAAATAAAAAGAAAATGAATATTTCAAACAAAATATATTGATTTTATGCAAAAAAACATTTTATGGGCCAGATGAAATTATCTTGAGTTCTAGATTCAGCCCGAGAGGGGTATATTTGAGCCCAGCTTTCAATGTATCCTGAACAACAAAACATTTTCTCATCTTTTCCCATTCTGTTTTAGCAAGAGTATTGGCTTGGGAACGGACTCGTGGGTGTATCAAAATGACACTTTCGACGAATGGGACGACTTACTAACGAAGTACATTTACTGCTTCTACTGGTCAACGCTCACGTTAACGACAATCGGAGAAACTCCTGCTCCCGTTCAAGATGTGGAGTACGTGTTTGTGGTGGTGGACTTTTTGATCGGAGTGCTCATATTCGCCACAATCGTCGGAGAAGTTGGATCCATGATAACGAATGTGAACGCTGAAAAATCTGAATTCCAAAGAAAGTTTGATTGTGTCAAGCAATACATTGAGTATAGAAAGGTGGATAAACCGTTAGAGAAGAGAATCTTGAAGTGGTTTGATTACCTAGCAACGAGCAAAAAGTCTCTCATAAACGAAGAAGTATTGACAAGTCTTCCAGATAGGTTAAAGATCGAAATAGCCATTAACGTACACTACGAAACGTTGAAGAAGGTCAGTCTGTTTCAAGACTGCGAAGCCGGCTTGCTAGTAGAGTTGGTTTTGTGCTTAAAGCTTCAACTCTTCAGCCCCGGAGATTACATATGCAGAAAAGGTGATGCAGGAAAGGAGATGTACATTCTGAAACGGGGTCTACTCGTTGTTATAACCGACGATGGCAGAACCATTAAGCTGAAAGACGGTGCAGTTTTTGGAGAGTTGAGCATCTTGAACATAGCTGGAAATAAGACGGGGAATAGACGAACAACGAGTATTCGCTCTCTCGGCTATTCCGATGTATTCTGCTTATCCAAATACGACTTGTGGAAGGCGCTAGAAGAGTATCCAGACACAAAAGAAAAGTTGATTGCTAGAGGTAAAGCCATTCTACGAAAAGACAACCTCTTAGATGAAAGTGTAGAAGATGATATTCTCAAAAACAGTGAAAGCGTTCCAGTCCGTCTAATTAGCCTGGAGTCAAATATGAAAAATATGTCTGGAAAATTGGACAGCATGCTTGATGAATTTGTCT
Organism: Nectonema munidae; assembly: GCA_030549495.1. Classification (NCBI taxonomy): domain Eukaryota; kingdom Metazoa; phylum Nematomorpha; class Nectonematoida; family Nectonematidae; genus Nectonema; species Nectonema munidae. The sequence continues at coordinate 25,136 of JAUIRK010000463.1, forward strand.
CAACACTTTGCAATGTTAAACAAACTCTTTCTTCGCTGGAACAAAAGAATAAAGAAAGTAAAAAAGATTTGTAAAAGTGAAAAATAAGCCTAGCATTTATTAGTCAAGTGAGAGCTAAAATTCAAGAAAAAGAAATTAAAGTTGTATTATTTGTGTGGTTGGACAGGTTGGGTTATTGCGTTGCTGTTTTAAATAAGAAAGGATGGATCGATTTTGTGGAGATTTTAGAGGAGTCGTATTCTTCACACTACTTTCATCGTTTTCCAGGCAGCCATTATCACTTTCAACAATCATCTCCTCACTTGCCAGCAAAGAGTGTGGGCCAAGTTCTTTTCCAATCTCTTCCAAGTTTTCTTTGTATTCTTCTAACACTTCATCTTTCACGACCCAGCAGAAGCGATTTATTTTTCCACTTCTTCGATAAATCCCAATTTTTCGAATTGCTGTTTTGATTTCCCTTTTTGTAATGACAAATATGCCTGGTGTTTCTGCAAAAACAATTTATAATAAATTTTTATAATATATCGAAACAATTCAATAATCACAATCTGGTTACTGTTAAATGAAGCTGAATACACTTTTTCAAAATTGAATTTTTGACAAATGATTGTTTTCATCAAAGCGTAGTTTTTTCGTTGATATTTGCAATGATTAATCATATTTTGGCAAAAGTTCGAATAAATGTATAGATGCTTTCACAAAATTAAAGTATTAGTTGATAATAGAGAATGCTATAATCATCTCGTTTGTGATTGAAAATTTGCGTTAACTTCTAACATTGATAACATTTTCATCATTATATTTTATTATCTAACACTATAACTCATCATCATCAAAAAATGATTCTTTATTTAAATGCTATATTTAGTATCATATGACTACAGTTTCTATGTCGAGATTTTTGGAGAAAAAGTGATGAAATTTAAAAGAAAATTAAATTTTATACAATGGAGTGCAATTTGCTAATAATAAATTTTCTCAAAATACTTTTTATCTCAAAAAAGAGTAACTTAAAATGAATCATCAATTATTTTAGCTTTTTAAAGGAGTTGTTTTTTAAATAAAGAATAAATTTGTTTCAAAATAAAAAAGCCTACATATTACTAACGATCGCAACAATATAACTAATTATCACCACGTGAGTAAGGTTTGCTAAATACTTGGGTTCGGTATCACAAGGCCTGGAGGTTGGCTCGATCCAGCGCCAAACCTTCTTTGCTCATAGTTTGACAAAAGCGGTGCAATTTTGCTTTCTTGATGAAAACAACCCAAGTTATATTACCTTATCTTTTGATGACAAGCATATGACTACAAAAACCTATAATATACTGAGCAAGCCGAGGTAAGCACACTCGAATACTGTGCTAAAATAAGAAATAAAAATAACGATGATCTAATTTTGCATTCTACCATAGCTCCATTCCACAGTATAAAGATAAAAGTACCTTAAAATTTTTCATCGACATCATTTGCAGCGATTGTACCGAACTAGGAGCAACGAAGGTTCGAGGACACTTTCTAACTCAAGTTTTTAAAGTATCAAAGTTGATTATTATTTAGTCTAGTCTAGGTGGACAAGATCGATCATCTTTGACCGGTAATTACCTGTTTCAAAAAATATTGAAATGACTGTTACCGCGATATTCTTTACCGATTTTAAAATCTTTTTTCTCCATTCCCATTAACTTAAAAATGGTGTGAAAAATTTAGCTGTCAACAAGCGTTCAATGTGAAGGAGCTATTTTCGTGTGGAGTAAATTTTAATTTTAAAATGCGATTAAATATGTCTCCTAAACCAGTAGATGTTTTGTGCAAACCATATTGTGTTATAACATGTAAGAGGCTATTAATTAATCTCCTGAGAACTAAATAGCGTGAGTAAGTTTACTTTCATTTTAAATTTCAATATAAAAAAAACTTGTTCGTAGGTAAATTTAAGAGTATTCTCTAATGCATGTTTTACTTTGTATGTTTGGTAAGTTTTCAGATTTATCATAGTACTTTGAAAAAATGGTAAATAAACTAGAATTCAATTTGAATAAAGTAATTTCATTAAGTTTACTTTTAATAAAAAAAAATAAAATAAGAAACCTTTTTCTTCATTTGCGATGGCTGATGATGGCATGCACTATAAAATATTATTAAAGGTAAAAAGTATATGAGCGTAAAAATAAGAAGTACTTGGAAATGCTTCTTCTGCCAGAATAGTTGAAATTCTTTCATCAAAAAAGTTATGCTTCTTGGATTTTGGTGAGTAAAGTAAATTAAATAATGGAGAGCTGCGCAAAAAATATATAAAAAATAAAATATATTAAGACTGATTTAATACACTAAAAGATAATGAAAAAATATTAGGGATGTTTTTTTAATTTTGAAGTTACATTTATCAAGGGAAGAAAAAGCTTGGGTGATTTAGAACATTGAGATTTTTCGACAGAATACGAACAAAGGTTACTACAAGTATTATTACATGCTATAACACCAATATTAAAGAAGTTTTAACTTACTAGAGCGCATACATCGAAACAGATCATCTATCTTGCATCGCATGATAGATGTCCCGAACAAAAAATTTGGATAATAAACTAACAACAATCCAATTTTGATGTTGATGATAAATTTATTAAGTTTTTCATTTGATATAAAAGTTAGTTAAAAAATGTTAAAAGATAATAACAATTCATAAGTTTTTATAAGGATTTAAGATATAGATAAATATGAGAAGAACAAAATTATCTAGATCATTTAAGAAATTCTAAAGAAAGGTCTACTCAGCAAAGTTGAGGCCAAACTTATTCTATCTGAACTTATAACCTTGATCTAGAACAGGGGTTCCCAATCTTAGAGTCGCAACCCCAAATGGGGTCCCAAGTATTTTCCTTGAGGTCGCCAAGATATCAAAATAAAAGCATTCTCACCTCTTAATTCTAAGAGTTTTTAAGGATATACAGTCACATATTGTTTGAGGGATAGTGGATAATTTCTTATCTATTTTTAACAAAGATAAATGAAAAGTACGAAGAAGAGAAACCCACAAAAATGATAAATCAATTTTAATTTTCCTAACTTTGACATAGAGAGAAAAAAAAGCTGTCAAATAATAATCAATGAGTTATTATCTTCGTGCTTTTCCCCTACAATCTTAACACATAGTATATACGCTATTTTCATTTTTAAATGAATTCCATATTTTCTTCATTGTAATTTTTGGTAAGTATTTTTAATATCTTTTATATAATTTGTGGATGTGTGTGTATATATGTGTATGCGTGTGCTATGCACAGCCAACCTCATGGATGGGAGTTTGGTGCGCAAAAGTGGTGAGTTAGTGATTTAATTCATATTTCATTTCAGATTCTTTAATCATGTCCAGAAAACGGGTGTGCAAAGAAGAATTTCTTAGCACTGGATTTACGTGTCTCATCGATGATGGAACCGAAAAACCACAATGAGTTGTACGTTGGGAAGTGGTCAGCCACGAGTCGCTAGAAAATAATCTCAAGCGCCATCTCCTGGGAAAACACTTAATTCTGGAAGAGAAAGATCTTGAGTATTTTAAAAGGAAAGAATAAGAACTAAAACGTCAGCGGTTAGACAACTCTATGCACAAGGAAGTGTATTCTGTTCAACAACCAACACTTGCATCCTATCTTATTGCAAAAAAATTGCTAGGTGTATGCAGACACACACAATTGGAGAAAAGTTGGTAAAGCCAGCAGCCTTTGTTATGATTTGTATCATCCTCGGAGATGTTGGAGTGAAAAAATTGAAGCTATTCTGCTGTCAGATAACACTCGAGAGATTTCGCATGACATGTGGCTGCCATCAAGAATAGCGGAAAATTCAGCTTGCATTTGGCTGAGTCAACTGACGTCTGTGACGATGCTCAGGTCTTGGTATATGCGTGGTACTAAGGGAAGAGTACATTGAAGAAAACTTTTTGTTCTGTAAAGTACTAGAGACAACAGCAACAGGTGAAGATCTTTTCACTTTGGTTGATAGTTTCATCAAAGAAAAATGGGATCAGTGATACAGTGTGTGCTCGGATTGAGAACCGGCAATGTTAAGTGCACGTCAGGGTTTCACTACCAGAGTAAAACAAGTCAACCCCACAGTGATAGCGACTTATTGCCTGCTTCACCGAGAAAATCTTGCTTCTTGATAAATATCAGTTGAGCTTAACACTGTTGTTATAGAAGATGTTATTCAAATAGTAAATTTTATTAAATCATCAGCATTGAATTAAAGGCTGTTTAGTCAAAAGTGCTCTGATATGGGATCCGAATGTGAACATCTGCTTTACTACTATTCTGCCAGGAGTCTATCACGAGGAAAAGTGCATCAGAGAGTGCTTTACATGCGTGTACGTACAGGTTGAAATCTTCCTAAATGAGAAGAAACATATATTGACATCAAGGCTTACATACAGTGTTTGCTTAAACTCGCATATCTGACAGACATATTTTCAGAGTTGAATTTGCTGAATATCTCCTTGCAAGGAAAAGATGGGACTATAATCTCTGTGTCAGAAAAGTTCGAGGCTTACAAAACAAACCTAAGGCAGTGGAAAGGAAGGATTAAATTAGCAAAAACTGCGTCCTTTCCACTTTTAAACCCTTTTGTCACTTCTCGCGGTACAAAGCGTCATTGTTGGGCACCTTGAGAAATTGAATTAGGAGTTTGACAGGTAAATTCCTGGTGAAGAACTGTATGAGAAATACTAATGTTTGCGAAGATCCTTCGAAATCCAAGCCGAGGATATTTCAGAAGAAGACTCATATCCAAAATCTTCACGAGGAGCTTATATAGATCCAGCATGAGGAAACTCTTCGTTTTAACTTTCAGCGACAAACTCAAAATGTGTTCTGGACTGCTATGAAATAAAGAAACCAGTCCTTGGAATTGAGGCTGTGAAAGTGTTATTGCCTTTCGCTACAACCTATTTGTGTGAATCACGATTTGCAGCTCTGACTGCCATCAAAACTAAAAGCTAAGGTTGAAGCTCTGGCTGCAACCGAAACATGACGTGAAGGTAGCATTTTTCAAGACTGAACCACGAATAGAGAAACTTAGCAACATGATTCAAGCCCTAGGCTCCAATTAAAAATAATTTACCTTTTAACACATTTAGCTTGTTTTAGAATGTGAGAGAATATTATTTCGGAAGTGGTTGTTTTAATTAAGGTCAAGCCTTAAAATTCATAATGCCGTGAATATAATAAAATTTAATGATGTTAATTTTGTCTTTCACAACCTTAAAGTACCTCTCTTACAGATATATTCATTACAATCGTCGTCCTTTACTTTTACAGCCAGCTAATCATATATAGTTTTAATAAAATATATGCAAATAAATTAGTGGGGTCGCTGTCATTTTTTGAGAAATATAATTGAGGGCGCCTAAAAAAAGGCTGGGAACAACTGATCTAAAAGGATAAAGATTGTATTAAGTTTTGCAATAGGTGTAGTCTGCATTTATGGGCAAATATTTGTGAAAAAATAATTTTTGATTTTGTCAACACATAACATGTCCATTCGATAAAACCTATTTTTTGTTATTCTTTCAACTATAATAAACTTTTATACATCGCAAAAGATTGTAAATACTAACCGGAAGTGCGAGTATTTAAATTCTTAACCTCTTTCTTTAAATAGCGCACTCAGATTCCAAATGAAGTAAATAAGTGTTGAAAATATTTACCCTTTTTTCAAAGCTAAATTAAAATCCTTTATTCCAGTTAACTTCAATACTCTTCCTAAGAAATTTCTTCTACAGATTTCATATTACAAGAAATAAAGGGATTTATCACGCATTCTTTTATTTTAAGTTCAAACAAATCTTTAATACTGAACAATAAGCGATCTTTCTGATTAGAAAAAATTTGACTTTCATTGAAATTCTAATTACATTATATTCTTATAGGAAGAGTATGTTTATGAAAGAATATTTAAAAATTTTATTTTACAAGGCTGAACTATCTACTAAAAAATTACCCAACTAATTTTCCCCTTAGCCCATAATTGGTCGGTTAGCCCACCATTCAGAAACCCATTTAAGGATCACATTTATCGCATGTATTTTGAGGTACAAATTTTAGAAAAAAAATATATAAAAAGATTGCCTCTCAAAAAATTTTTAAATACGCCACTGTGTTAACTCTGGTGAATTATTTCAAATATGGATAAAACTTTTAAATATCATAGCGAAGCAATAGAAATTGACCTTTTTCTGGAAAATCTTTTTTTCTGGAATTTAATGGAGTTTTTGGTAAATCAGTTCTCTCGCTATTAACACCATATACCAAGATTGGAAGTGGAACTAGAGTAACAATCTGAAAAAATGATTGATAATAAAGCAAAAAAGTCTTATCAAAAATATCAGGACAATGAAATAATTTAATCACTGTTAATGCCTTTATCTTGTTAAGTATTTCTTCACAAGCTTCATCGTGATTGTTCGTATTAAAGTAAAATGGCTTCAATACATCATAAACTTTTTTCTTTTTATTTATATTTTCTTTCCACTCTTTGAGTTTGAGTTGTTCGTGAACTTTTCGACTTTTTTCATCCTAAACATAAAATAGGGTCAATGAGAGTATAAAGGGAAATCAAAATAAAGAACCATTTTAAATGTGACCATGAAAATATTACAGGAGAAAAAAGGCCTCTAAATGTACCTAGTGCATTATATAGTATTAAGGCTTAACAGGCTTCTTTATTTTTTAAGCCCTTTAAGATTAGAGCTGGAACTTCATCCTCTTTCCTTATTTTGGATATAATTTGTCTAGAGCACGGCTATTTTTTATGCTAAAAACGAAAATTTAGACTAAAGGAAGCTATTTGACAGCAAAAATCTTACTTTAGAGTTTAGACAACACTAATCTGAAAAGTAGTTTTTGAAAAAAAATTTAAAAAAAAGAGCATAAAATATAAAATTACTATCAACACAAAAAAAACTTTCCACATGACATTATTTTGGTTCTCAAACAACGTTACAATTACGTCAAAAGAATCATCCATAAAATATCTGATCTTACATTTGATGCCAAACTACATTGGAACCTGCATATTACAGAAAAATGAACAATACTATGATTCTTTCCTAAGGAATTCTTTCTTGGAATTTATATTATAATATAATTACATATCTATACATACATATATGGTGGAAAGAGATTTGTAAAATGATCATAAAAATACTTTTTATCCTAGTATACATTTTCTTTCATTTTATGTTTCCATCTTCATCGTGTTTTTCCTTTAAATTTTTTAGAGCATAACTACAGCGGTTTCTGTTGGAATACTCATAAAGTGTTAAAAATTTTCTTAATAATACTTGCTAAATAAATCTTATCTCATCTTGGTACAAAGAAGTAAGCAAAGAAAATCTCAAAAAAATTAAATAATTTCAGCATATGCTAACTCTTACAAATGCATTTCACAATACCTAAAGCGAAGTGGCGGATCCAAGGGAAATCAAATCTGGACTGCTATGAAATAAAGAAACCCCCCCCCCCCTCCCTATGAAAAATGGCTTCGAAAATTACCCTTACTAATTTTGCTTTTTCCTAAAACAATACTCGTTGGTAGTTGATTACGTTTATATCAAATTCTCTCAAGATTTTAGTAAAATTATAAAAAAAAATTAAATAGATTTCGCCCCACCCCCTATAAGAAATTTCTGGATCCGCCACTGCTAAAGCGTATATTTTAAACTAATCCCAGTCAAACTCGAGATCTGTTATAAAATAGACAATTATTCTATCCAAAAATGATCTATTTCCAGTCTTCTTAATTCACTTTCTTCTCTACTATTGTCTTTCAATACAATTACAAAGTTTCAGCATTGAGACTTTTTGAATTATAAACAAAAAATGTCTGAAAAAAATATGGTAGTGTGGCCGAGTGGTCTAAGGCGCTGGTTTTAGGCACCAGTATCTTCGGATGCGTGGGTTCGAATCCCATCACTGCCAAGGAAAATTTTTATGACAAAATTATTTAAAATGTTTTAAGTATTAATTATAAAATAAGAGGATTTATACTTAAAATTTTAGTGAAGCAAAAGTTTGAATGAGAGATTTATAAAGTATAGTTATGCAAAAGACTAAATAATAGGGAAAAAAGAGAAGATAACTAAATTTTGAAGAACATACAAGGAATTCAGTATCACTAATTTCATCGTCAGAGAGGTGGCCATGATCCACCACAAAGCCCTCATCTTCCTCATAATCTGAAACTTTCTCTGTTTCCTCTTCCTAGGATGGTCAAGCAAATTATAATACTTTTAATAAAACATATAAATAGATATATTTACGTCATCAGTACTCTGTATACTTTCACCAGCAACTTCTTCCTCCCAATCTTCATCGCTATCCCAATCATAATTGAGAAAAGCCTAATTGAAATTTTTTTAAAACTTATTAAAAGATTCATTTTTGGATAAAAGTGAAGTTGAATAGAATCAAGTTCTTAATCAACCCTTTGAGAATCACTGTGACACGAGTGTAAATTGTCTGCTTTAAATATATAAAATTGCTTTAAAAAATAAGGCAGGCGACAATTCTTGAAAATTCTGGTCCTTAAAGGGTCAAAATCAAGAAATCGTTTGGATCATTTAAAAATGACGGTGGGATCAAATTTGTTAAGTGTGGTTTTCTAAAATTATTTCTTCTTTTTTCCTGGTAGACTACTTCATTTTTCAAATGAAAAGCCTATTCCACCCCCTAACAATTTTGGATTTTTTTAAACTAGTCTATATTCTGCAAACTTAATTAAAATATTTTCGCTAGAAGTATAGTATTTAAATTCACTAATTTTGTAAAAAAATATAAAGTAGTCTTATAAATTTAGAACTTTAAGTATGCGCTGAATACACTCTATTTTAAAGGATTGCTTGAATATTTGGTCATCCGTGGTATTTCCAGACCACTAATTTTGAAAATTGCAACAAAAAAATTTCGCCCCCGAATAATTTTGAAGATGTGCGCCCCTGCATTAACGTTAGCATAAGTGTAACATTAAAGGTTTCTCTATCCCTAAATAGAATACTTTCTTTCTCAAAATTTCAAATATTTAGCTATACCTATCAGCAATACTTTCTTAACCTCAGTATTCAAGAGAATTCGAGTCTGAACTTTATCTATACCACCATCTTCATGACCAAAAATTCTTCTTTGACTGTAGTCAAAGATGGTATGATCTTGTTATATCAAAACTATAATAATATATTCATTCAGTTTGGACTTGTGAACTCAATGTTGATTATGATAATTTTATAAGGCAGAATTTTTTGACATAAAAACTGCAACAATGAAAAAATTGATAAAATAAGCAGAATAGAATAATTTATTGAAGGGAAAATAATATTTATATGACTCAAATATATCAATTGTTTATTAATCGTTGATGAATTAAATTAAATAAATATTTTCTTGAATAATCTCTACTTTGACGACTGCAAAAGAATAACATTAATGACTATATATATATTTTATGTTTACTCGAAAATGTGATGTCTACGTTTTAATAGAAATGAACAAACTCATAGTTTATATAAAAGGGTGTTGCATCGTGAAATAAATTCAATTAGAAAAAGGAGCTTTAAATGTTACGAAATTATATTTATTTTTTATAGTCTTAAAACTTAAATCTAAAAATAAAAATATTAAAAAAGCCCGTTCTTGAAATGTTGACGTGTGAAGAGAGTAAAAATAGCGAAAATTTTACTTCATCTTTCTTCAATGGATTTCTTCCTTTAATAGTTTTACTCCGTTTGCGCCACGTTCCATAATAACAAGGCCTGAAATTATCGTGGAAACTAAAAAATTTGACGCAGAATGTATTTCTTAACACTTCAATGTCGCAGCCTTGCATCGTCTGACTTTTCTTCTCTAATCTTTTTCTTTTGCTTTTTAGTTCTTTCAAACACATCTCTAAGGTTGCTTTCTTATATTAAATCACAAAAAAATTATTACTCACTTTTATTCGGTCCTTTCGGTATATATTTTTACAAAAATATATTGTGGAGTCAGAACACCTGGTCCAACTTCGACTGCATTACTTATGAAGCTTCTAGGCCGACTTTATACTATAAATTAATGTCAGTTTTTATATTGGTAAATGAAAATCTATTATGAGTTGTTTTCATTGAGACGGCACAACTCAACTTATTGTATCGAGTTATGAGCAAAAAAGTTTGTTTGTAGATTTTGTACCAAAGATCTTTTAGCACCAAAGCCAAACATATAGACAACCTTACTCACACCCTCAATTATAGCCAGAGGCGCATACAGAGAGGGCTTAAGGAGGCTCTAACACCCCTACCCCTTCATCTCTTTTGAAAGTTAGCTATATAATTTTCGTAAATTATTGGCAATATGCGATATTTTATATTCTTATATTAAAAAAATATTTAATGCATAATAATTATGTAAAATCAAACTCATATAAAAAGTGGATCAAAACTTGATGTATTATAAAATATTTTAAAAATTTTAGCCGTATTCTGACTCCGGCTAACGAGGTCCTGGATCCACCACTGATTATAGTAACATAATGTTAGAGTCAGTGGTGGAATTCAGCCGGTTCGCACCAGTTCGTGCGAACCTGTTCTTAGAATTTAATGACCTCCACGAACCGGTTGTTAACAATCGTATGTATAGGCCTAATAATATTGTTACAGCTTACAAGTATGCGTGTTTACAAAACAACTTTACCAGCTCCAAATATAACATCCCTTTCTCTAATAATTCATTTTTTTATTTTTCACCTGTTACTATCCATTTTATAAATATATTTTTTAAACGTATTAATGTATGGTTATTTTTCTGATTTCACCTCAACTTCAAAAGCCCTTGAAAAAAAATATAGCAACAGTTCCGACACAAAAGGCATTGAAAAAACTATGCAAAAACGCATTCTAGAATTTCAAAATCAAAGATTTGCACGTAAATACCGTTTAGGAAGTCATTAGCAAAATGGAAAACCTGATCAGACATTTCAGTGTCAAGCCTTTCTTTGTTGTCATCGAGAGTTTTCCTTCTTTGAAGTAACTTTTCTTTGTGAACTTCTGAGGTAGAAGACTTTATCACATCGCTTTTGACGAAAAAACTTTTGAATGAGTTCTTTGCCTTTTCTTCAGTTACTTTCTAAATGAATATTTGCAAACTATTTACTAAGTAGTTGAAAATTTTATGCGTGAAAATACTTTGGCTTTTTGTTTGACTTCCAACTTTAATTTTTTATTATTTTGCAAGAGAATTTTTTCATTTTTTACCCTTTCTTTCTCAACCTTTTCTTCATATCTAAGGAACCTTGCTTTGAGAATTTCATTTTTGTTAATCTCTTTTAATCTTTTAAGCTCTTCTTTCTTTTGAAGTAACAGTGCTTTTTCTTCGCTTAAATATATTTGAAGTACCATAAAGTTACAATTAACAATAAACTAATCACTATTTTGGTTTTTTAGTTTCTTACAGGGACGCACATCCTCAAAATTATTTGGGGGGAGGGAGGTTTTTTTTACAATTTTCAAATTTACTGGTCTGGAAATACCACGGGAGACCAAATATTCAAGCAATCCTTTAAAATAGAGTGTATTCAGCGCATACCTAAATTTATAAGACTACTTTATATTTTTTTTAAAAATTGATGAAATTTAAATACTATACTTCTAGGGAAAATATTTTAATTAAATTTGCATATCGCATATACACTAGTTTAAAAAAAATCTAAAATTATTGGCGGGGGGGGGGGGGAGGGAGGGGTGCGAATGGTCTTTTCATTTGAAAATAAAGTAGTCTATCAGACACACAACAGAAATTGATGAAAGGATATTTGATTGATAGAGAAAACAAATAACTGAAGGTTTGAGAGTTTATTATGAGTTAATGTAGTCTGAAGGAAAAGAGTCTACTAGACACACTGCGATGTTTATATGAAAAAAATGTGATGGATTCAGGAGAGTACATCCTTGAAATTATTGGAGGGGCGGACTTTCAAGCGTCTTCCAAAAAAGACAACACATTTTTCTGAATTCCTACTCCTCTCTTGTCTATTCTATTTCATTCTTAATTAAGCTTAATGCAAACTTTAACCCCCGCCATATTAAGCTTAATATCAACAATGAATGAGGACTTATATAGATGCGCACCATCTCCAAATTATGTGTAGAAAAGGGGTAAAGATATCAATTAACAATAAAAAAATTGGAAATTTTATTGAATGAAAAAAATCATTTATTAATTTTCAGTTGTTCCATTTCTTCTTCCTAAAAAATAAAAAAATGTTTTATTGAGAAAAAATAAATAAAAAAACACATCCAAATTAGATAACTTTTCTGAGATAATTTCTATCAAAAATGTAAAACAGAACTAAAGTTAGAAAACTTGGTATTAGATTTTTTTCATTCTTTTTAGTGTATAGAATATGTGTAAGTTAGACTCTCAAAAAAGGGTATAAAATAAAGATAAAATTGTGCAAAACAATAAATTAAGATTGCATTACTTCATTTTTCTCAGTATCATTCAAAAATAGTTTAAAAGCTAAATTGGTGCAAGCTACAAAAATCCACAAAAAGTAAAATAACTTTTAACATTTTGCAATGATTTACCTTTTATAATAACTTTTAAAGGAAAAAGTTTATCAGAAAAAGTTATAGAGCTTCAACAAAGACTAAATTTTTTAGAGCATAACTTAGGTTTTTTGAAAACTAATTTGACGTATCCCCTACAGCATACTCTATGGGTGGCATGACAGGTTGGTTGAGATGATGGACTCAGCACGGAAGCTTCTGGATTTGATTCCTCATCGATACCAATTTGTTCATACTTTGACATAAGCGAAACATCAGTGCGTTGTCAATGAAAACACACCCAAGATACCTTTACCTTACCTTTTACTCAAAATTGGAAAATTTGCTACATAATTAACATAAGAGAGAAAGGAGACAAAATAAATAATAAAGCAATTTTCACTATTTTAAAATGAAACTGTGTTTTCAGAATAATTTCAAAATTTATTTGATTTGAGCACTTTATTATATATTTTGACGTTTTTATAAGCAGCAAAAGCAATGGTTGAAGTAGCTAACCCAGAGTGATTTGGTAACGATTGTATTTTTTACATTTTGTAAGGAATCATAGTATGCAAAAAATGGTAGTTTAATCACTTTTCATAAAATTATTTAAGTCTAAGAACACAAAATGATAAAAAAAAACTATTTAAACTAACATAAATCATAAAAATCATAGTATATGATAACAAGAAAATCATTGCGTTTATTTGACTATTTTGTCTAAAAATAATATTCTGACAGCAGATCAAGTACATTTTTAACAACTGAAACATTTTGTCGCGATATTATATTTTTATTATAATAATCAACAAATTTTCTTAAAAAAAAGATTTAATTAATTATGTACAGTGTTACTTACAAAATTTAACAATCGAACATTATAAAAAATATCTCTGCTCAAATATTAAACAAATAGAGCATTTTTGCTTTTAAACTGAATAGCTAGTCAAAATATTCATTCCCAAATAGCTATTGAAAAAAAATTTCTTGACTTGAAAAAATTAAAGTTTTCAAATATTACAAAATGTAACAAACGTACTTATAAAGAAAGTGACCTTTGTTGGAAAAAATTTTTAACGCGAGTCTGACAATTTCATTGATATAAAATTGTATGGATTGAAAACTATTTTTCTCTCATTTAAAAACAAACAAATTTTCATTTTTACAAAATGTTTGGTGTATTGATGGAACTAAATTATTACCAAAAATCTGTGATTAATTTGAATAGCTAAACTTTAGTATCATGAAAAAAGGTTTTGAAAATATTGAACTTATATTCCGCTAAAAACTAATTTCTAATGAGATAAAATAAAATTATTTTTAATTTAATTCTAAATACAAATTAGAGAGAGAAAAGAGCAGAAATGAGAGGGAAAGATTGAATGAGAAAGAGAGCTTGAGTGATTGAGTTTTAGCAGAGAAAGCGGAAGAGAAAAACAGAGAAGGAGACAGAAAGAGAATTCACTGTGACAGAAGATGAGAAAAATCTGGTGGATCATCAACATGTGTTTGCTCAAAAATACTACAACGCCCTTTGAGACACTGTGATAAACATTGCTTACTTATTGTGTGCATATTGAAACAATGGATTATTATTATTTTATAGCTCCTCGGTTTCTTATCAGCTAGTTGGTTAGTTTAACAATACGTTTTACTATTTGAAAGTTTTGGTACACATTGCGCTCTTAGTAAGAAAAAGCCGGTGCAAATAAAAGAATATATGAGAGACAATATCAGAAAACATAGTTTACAATAAACATAAAATAAATGTTAAATTAACAAGGTATAGTTTGGCTAGGAAAATGTGAGAACAAAATTAATCATAGGTAATTTATATTTAAGAACACTTTTAGAAATAAAAATATTAATTTACCTGTTGGTGATTTTATCCTTCTTAATTCTAGTTTTTTTTGGCTGCTCTTTGACTAGATTCTTTATACCATCTATCTTGATGGGATTAACACCTTCAGACATTCTATGAAAAAAAATCGTATTCATTATGAAAAAGAATAGCAGTTTATTAAAAAAGATATATAAACTAAAAGTTTAGGAAACAAGACTCCTTTGAAAAACATTAAAATTAATGAAATTTGTACGCCATAGCAAGCTGGTAGATGGGAGCATTAATTAGAGGAAGCACAAAGGACTCTCCATAGAGCACTTTTTTAGGTAATTTTTTTGATCATTTTTATGATTAGGATAAAAATATATAAAATGTTTAGTATACAGCCACACTCCAGCTAGAGCTAAGTTGGGACATTATCTAAAAAAAATTACTTTACTCAAAAAAAAATTAAAGTTACTCAATAAGCAGTTTTAATGAAAGAAAAAATTGCTGTAAAATGCTAAGTTCATCTCCATATTTCTTTTTGAATCAAACCTAAAGTATCAATCTTTTCGTTCTCCAACAATAATATCAAGAAAATTTTGGCCAAAACTTTGTAAATTAGTACTTTGTTGATCTAATAAAATTATATTAAATTTTTCACTATTATTAAAACTTAAAAAAAGATTTTTTTCCGTAAACTGTTTGAAAATTAGTAGGGTTAATAAAATGTTTATTTTATTTTTTATTTTAAAATAAAAAAACACACAATATAAATTTGATTACTTTTTTCAAATAAATAAATATCAAATTATTCTGATCTTTGATCGATGTTTTCATGTACGCATTCATCAAACAAAAATGTTTTAAGATTTTTGAAATTAAATAATTTTACAGGGGTAGAAAAGCATCATGTATGAGGTTGAAACATTATTAGTGCTTAAAATATAAAAATTCTTATAGTGTTTTAAGGTGAACAACACAGGTTAAGCTTGCCAAAACATGTTCTGCAAAAGAATAAGAAATAATAATCAAAAATAATTAGAATAAATATTTTTAGATAAAAAAAACTACACAGGCATAGCATACAATTCGAGTACACCTTTTTTCAAATAAATACAACATATATGTGCCGAATTCTGTATTCTATGAAAAAATATTCGTTCGAACTTAGACTGGATTGGAAATTGATAGACCGGTTTTATCTATGCCCACGGAGTGTTCTGCAATAAACGAATGTATATAAGTGTAAAAGTATACTCGTAAATTGGTTCATCCTCAATAATAAGTTGGATCTAGACTAGCAGTTAGTCTTGATAGTGATAACAACTTACTATTGTAGTAGAGACGTACGCACACCCCGATAGGTTCCCTGATTATTAAATTCTTTAACGACATTTAAGAAAAAAGAATTAAGTTTAGCTAGATTTGAATAAAAATAAAGAAAAGGGAAAACTAGAATATACATATAGATAAAAAAAATACATGGAAATTTTATTCAAAAAATTAGTTTAAGATAAATAAGATTACATTTGTTTAACATTTTAAACTTTTTTATTTAAAAAATACTTAGTTCGAAAGTGAGTGGGGCAGTAATATAAACTTGGAGCTTACAAGAACAAGAAGCGGGACACAAAGAATGGTTATGCTTAAATGAGGGTATATTTATAAAGAAATTATTCATTCTCCTACTATTCTGGCAACGCGATTGTTTAAAACTGAATTTTGTTTAAATTACAAGATTCAACGACTAGAGTCGGTGCTAGAAGTTTTAAAAGAGCAGAAGTCATAATATTAAGAAAAACAGAAGTCAGAATCGAAAAAAGAAATTTTGATTTTCCATTCATAAAATTAAAATATTGAGTCATGATTTTAATTGTTTCTCTTTTTTATCCTCAAATTTATGATGCGGTATTATTAACTTATTTAAATGTTAAATTTATCAGTTGACCATAGATTATTTATAATGGAAAATATCCTTTCAACTTTAGCTGTACTTTCTGGAAGGCAAATATATTCAACATCACAAAAACTTTGGAAACTTAAAAGCTTTTTCTCAGTTTCTTCAAAAACTTTTCTTCATCTATCAGTTACAGAAACGTTTGCTTTATTCCATATTTTAATATACTCTTTAATTTATTTATTTATTAATAACAAAAAGCAGTATATTCAAAAAATTCCTTCAAATGCTAAATGCATGGTAAAAATGGGATTTTCCCGTCTAAAAGTGTACGTATGATCAGCCCACGTAACACTAAATAATATTGAAACTACTCAATCAACGATTTCAAAAATTGCTGATATATTTCGCCTAAATTTATATAATTCGATCGTCCATTTTATTTAAAAAACATTTTCATAGTTGTTTAGTTTTAAAATTCAGATAGTCTATTAATGACGTAAATCATTTTTAAAAAATGTTATGTTTATAAAATATTTTTAATTATCACCTGTGATGTATATATTCAATATAAAAATTATATGTATACAATTAGAAAAATTGAATTTAAAATTATCAAACCTAAAAAATTTGGCAAAATAGACTGCAAAAAATAAAATTAAAATTTTCCAAAATATCAAAATAATTTTTTTGATATTAATTTGTCTAATTATTATTTTAAATATATAAATTAGACCGTAATTTTATTTTGCTTCATGAAGGTCAAAATATTATCCTATCTAGGGATATTAATATCAATTATTTTAACTCACAAAGGCTCAGAATTTAAATTTGTCAAATTTATTCTAGAGAATAATCTCTATCCAGCCATATTTATTGGATTAGACTTTCTTAAAACGAAATTTTTTTAAATATTCTTATATAATAACATCGACATTATTCCTTTAATTAATATTATATTGATTTTCAACACAGTTCACTTTATTAGTAAAAAAATTACAACAATTTAAAACAGAAAAATTAATATATAAAAGAAGAATTGCCTAAAAGTTCTAATAACATGAAAAAATAAACTATCTTGTAATTCTTTAATAAATTTTCCTCAAGTGTTTCAACTTCAAAAGATCCTTTTCGCTTCTCCTGGTTAACCCATTAAGTTCCAATGTTTGTAATTCAATGGATAAAAACGCTCTTGTGTATATAGGAAATTTAACATTGATAATGATAACATATAGATGGATTATATAAGTATGTTGTGTTTGAATAAACTTGTTATATTGTTAAGATGTGTTGAGATTATTAGAAGTAGGGATGATGTATCAGAAATGATATTTTATTTTGGTATGTTGTGTGATAATAATTTGAAAGAATAGGCTTTTATAATGGAGGAAGTATGAATTGAGCTCGCGTGTATATAGACAAATTCAATGGATAAAAACGCTCGTGTATAATATAGGAAATTGAACATATATGGATTATATAAGTATGTTGTGTTTGAATAAACTTGTTATATTGTTAAGATTATTAGAAGCAGATATGAAGTATCAGAAATTATATTTTATTTTGGTATGTTGTGTGGTAATAATTTGAAAGAATAGGCTTTTATAATGGAGGGAAGACCCTATGTATGAATTGAGCTCGCGTGTATATAGATAAATTCAATTGATAAAAACGCTCGTTTATATATAGGAAATTAAACATATAGATGGATTATATAAGTATGTTGTGTTTGAATAAACTTGTTATATTGTTAAAATGTGTTGAGATTATTAGAAGTAGGTATGATGTATCAGAAATGATATTTTATTTTGGTATGTTGTGTGATAATAATTTGAAAGAATACGCTTTTATAATGGAGGGAGGACGTTATGTATGAATTGAGCTCGCGTGTATATAGACAAATTCAATGGATAAAAACGCTCGTGTGTATATAGGAAATTTAAAATTGATAATGATAACATATGGATGTATTATATAAGTATGATGTGTTTGAATAAACTTGTTATATTGTTAAGATGTGTTGAGATTATTAGAAGCAGGTATCATGTATCATAAATGATATTTTATTTTGGTATGTTGTGTGGTAATAATTTGAAAGAATAGGCTTTTATAATAGAGGATGTATGAAATGAGCTCGCGTAAATTCAATGGATAAAAACGCTCATGTATAATATAGGAAATTAAACATAGATGGATTATATAAGTATGATATGTTTGAATAAACTTGTTATATTGTTAAGATTATTAGAAGTAGGTATGATGTATCAGAAATGATATTTAAATTTGGTATGTTAGTGATAATAATTTGAAAGAATAGGCTTTTATATTGGAGGGAGGACGCAATGTATGAATTGAGCTCGCGTGTATATAGACAAATTCAATGGATAAAAACGCTTTTGTGTATATAGGAAATTTAACATTGATAATCATAACATATAGATGGATTATATAAGTATGTTGTGTTTGAATAAACTTGTTATATTGTTAAGATGTGTTGAGATTATTAGAAGTAGGGATGATGTATCAGAAATGATATTTTATTTTGGTATGTTGTGTGATAATAATTTGAAAGAATAGGCTTTTATAATGGAGGAAGTATGAATTGAGCTCGTGTGTATATAGACAAATTCAATGGATAAAAACGCTCGTGTATAATATAGGAAATTGAACATATATGGATTATATAAGTATGTTGTGTTTGAATAAACTTGTTATATTGTTAAGATTATTAGAAGCAGATATGAAGTATCAGAAATTATATTTTATTTTGGTATGTTGTGTGGTAATAATTTGAAAGAATAGGCTTTTATAATGGAGGGAAGACCCTATGTATGAATTGAGCTCGCGTGTATATAGATAAATTCAATTGATAAAAACGCTCGTTTATATATAGGAAATTAAACATATAGATGGATTATATAAGTATGTTGTGTTTGAATAAACTTGTTATATTGTTAAAATGTGTTGAGATTATTAGAAGTAGGTATGATGTATCAGAAATGATCTTTTATTTTGGTATGTTGTGTGATAATAATTTCAAAGAATAGGCTTTTATAATGGAGGGAGGACGTTATGTATGAATTGAGCTCGCGTGTATATAGACAAATTCAATGGATAAAAACGCTCGTGTGTATATAGGAAATTTAACATTGATAATGATAACATATAGATGGATTATATAAGTATGTTGTGTTTGAAAAAACTTGTTATATTGTTAAGATGTGTTGAGATTATTAAAAACAGGCATGATGTATCAGAAATGATATTTTATTTTGGTATGTTGTGTGGTAATAATTTGAAAGAATAGGCTTTTATAATGGAGGGAGGACGCTATGTATGAATTGAGCTCGCGTGTATATAGATAGAGAAATTCAATGGATAAAAACGCTCGTGTATATTTAGGAAATTAAACATATAGATGGATTATATAAGTATGATGTGTTTGAATAAACTTGTTATAATGTGTTGAGATTATTTGAAGTAGGTATGATGTATCAGAAATGATATTTTATTTTGGTATGTTGTGTGATAATAATTTGAAAGAATAAGCTTTTATAATGGAGGGAGGACGCTATGTATGAATTGAGCTCGCGTGTATATAGACAAATTCAAAGGATAAAAACGCTCGTGTGTATATAGGAAATTTAACATTGATAATGATAACATATAGATGGATTATATAAGTATTATGTGTTTGAATAAACTTGTTATATTGTTAAGATGTGTTGTGATTATTAGAAGTAGGTATGCTGTATCAGAAATGATATTTTATTTTGGTATGTTGTGTGGTAATAATTTGAAAGAATAGGCTTTTATAATGGAGGGAGGACGCTATGTATAAATTGAGCTCGCGTGTATATAGACAAATTCAATGGATAAAAACGCTCGTGTGTATATAGGAAATTTAACATTGATAATGATAACATATGTATGAATTGAGTTCATAAGTCCTCCTTAGCGAACAAAACCAACCCTATTAGTGCTGGGCAAAATTTGTCCGCTCAAGTGCTGGGTGGGGGGGGGGGGGAGTAAAGTGCCCCCCCCCTATTTTTCTCAGATATTAATAAGTTTTTATAAATATTTTTAATGTTACATATATATTTCAACTATGCTGAATTCAGTGGTGATGTCCACTTTTTATCAAAATCAATCAAACCTGTCAAAAAATTGATTTATATTTGACAGCTCATCTCAAAAAGGGAATTTTTATTTAAAAAATTATATAAAGTTTTTTACGCATGTATACCCATTTTCAAATATGCTGAATTCAGTGGTGATATTCATTTTTTATGAAAATTAATCAAACTTGTCAAAAAATTGATCTAAATATGACAGCTCATCTCAAAAAGGAACTTTTTATCTAAATAAGTATATAAAATTTTGTACACATGTATACCCATTTTCAAATATGCTGAATTCAGTGGCGATATTTATTTTTTATGAAAATCAATCAAACCTGTCAAAAAATTGATCTTAATGTGACAGCTCATCTCAAAAAGGAACTTTTTATCTAAATAAGTATATAAAGTTTTTTACACATGTATACCCATTTTCAAATATGCTGAATCCAATGGTGATATTCATTTTTTATGAAAATCAATCAAACCTGACAAAAAATTGATCTAAATGTGACAGCTCATCTCAAAAAGGAACTTTTTATCTAAATAAGTATATAAAGTTTTTTACACATGTATACCCATTTTCAAATATGCTGAATCCAGTAGTGATATTCATTTTTTATGAAAATCAATCAAACCTGTCAAAAATTAATCTAAATGTGACAGCTTATCTCAAAAAGGAACTTATCTAAATAATTATATAAAGTTTTTTTACACATTTATACCCATTTTCAAATATGGTGAATTCAGTGGTGATAATCATTTTTTATGAAAATCAATCAAACTGTCAAAAAATTGATCTAAATGTGACAGCTCATCTCAAAAAAGAAACTTTTTATCTAAATAATTATATGTTTTTTACACATATACACCCATTTTCTAGGATGCTGATTTAAGCGGTGATATTCATTTTTTTTATAAAAATAAATTAAAGTTATCAAAGCATTGATTTATATATGACAGCTCATCTAAAAAAGAAACTTTTTATCTAAGTAATAATATAAAGTTTTTTACACATATATACCCATTTTTAAGCATGCGTAATTCAGTGGTGATATTCATTTTTTTATAAAAATTAATCAAAACTGTCAAAAAATTGATTTATCGCAAAAAGAAAGGATCAGGCACGATTTTTTGAATTAGAGAATTACGTTTAATAGAAAGTATAAGGAGGTGATGAAGTTTACCGTGTTTGGCATTTTACACACATATACCCATTTTCAAGTAGGCTGTGTTTACTGGTTATATTCCTTTTTTTTTATAAATATTAGTCAAACCTGACAAAATAATTTAAATATGACAGCCCATGTCAAAATTAAAATTTTTATTCTTTTAAAGTTTTTTATACGTTTCAAGTATGCAGAATTTAATGGTGATGTTCATTTTTTTATGAAATCAATAAAACCTGTCAAAAAATCGATTAAACCTGTAAATCAATGTCAAATATATAAACATAAAAATAACTTCTACTTGCAGTATTTCTCTGGTAATTATTTTCTTAATTTATTTAATAAACCAACTTTAGGTGTTTAATTCACTCAAAAAATTTCATTCTACAGTAACTTATGTAACTCGATAGGACCTCCATCTTTTTGGCTACAAATTCGTTATCGGCTCATAGTCTCTACGTCATATTATAATTTACAGTATGTAATTTTGGTATTCATTCTATGATGACCCTTTCTTGGTAGCTCTTTTTTCATTAGAAATTTATATTCTTCAATGTGTGTTCAAAAATTTTTTTATAAGGATAAAATTACTTTTTTCCTCTCTCAAAGCATTCTGATTAAAGAATCTTCTTGATGATATTAGACTTTTTTTATCAGTATCGTGTATTTTATTATCAGGCCTGAATATTTGTCAACCAATCTCATTTCAAAGGATTTTTTCTGATGAATCATCATTCGTGATGTTGATTGTTCAATTAGAAAAAGTGGTCAACATTCTTCATCTAAAAAATTATCTCTTTGACACAAAAGGAAAAAGATGGACAAATTCAATTTATCAAGCTTCCAGATATTTTAAAACCATAAATGCCAAACCTGAGTCCAAAAATGAAATCAGCATCTTCCATTTGGCATAAAAACAGATATTTTATTTAAATTTCAAAAATATTTCTGTAGACAAAAACGTAAATTGAAAATTTGATTGACATTTTCAGACATTTAAAACCTCTAATTGCAAAAAATGATTTCAGAAATAAAAATTATCATGGTGGAATTCGTTTAAAAACATATATTTCATGTAAAATTAGAGAGAATATTTTGGGATATAGTTTTCAGACATAAACCGCAAATTTGATTGACACTTGCAGTAAAACCTATAAATGCGAAAACTGTGTTCAGAAATGAAATCATCATGATCTATTTGCTATAAAAACAAATTTTAGAACTAAACGCAAATTTAATTGATACGTATATGTATTTTAAAATTCAAACTGCAAAAATTGAGTCCATAAATGAAACTAGCATGGTTGATTTGGTATAAAAACATATATTTAATTGTAAAATTTGAATGAATGTTTTTGGAGACAATTTTTAGAAGTAAACCGCAAATTTGATTAACACTTATAGCTATTTTCACATCCTAAATGTAAAAAATGAGTTTAGAAATGAAAACAGCATGATTGATTTGGTATAAAAACATATATTTCAAGAGAATATTTTTGGAGACAATTTTCAGAAGTAAAACGCAAATTTGATTAATACTTATAGGTATTTTCAAATCCTAAATGTAAAAAATGAGTTCAAAAATGAAAACAGCATGATCGATTTGGTATAAAAACAAATATTTCATGTAAAATTGAGAGAATATTTTTGGAGATATTTTTAGAAGTAAACCGCAAATTTTGACTGACATTTTGAAACCTCTAAATTTGAAAAATGAGTTCAGAAATGAAAACAGCATGGTTGATTTGGTATAAAACATATATTTCATTGTAAAATTTTTAGAAGTAAACCGCAAATTTGATTAACACTTATAGCTATTTTCACATCCTAAATCAAATGCAAATTTGATTAAGACTTATAGGTATTTTCAAATCCTAAAAAAAATCGTATTTTCAAAGTCCGCCATCGTCTGGTCCCAAGTCCAGGGTGCGAAAGGAGGAGGGTTGGCGCCAGGAAGGACATCCGGTCATAAAACCATTGCTCCAACAAAACCTTATGGATACAAACGAATAAAGATTGAGATGGGCAGGACATGTAGAGAGACGGGATGATGAAGATTGGATAAAGAAGGTAGTAAAGATGGAGATTGATGGAAGGAAGAAGCGCGGTAGACCTTGTCTGAAATGGAAGAATGCAATTGAAAAGGATATGAGTATGTACGAAATCGACATAAAGGATAGAGATAGATGGAAGAAAGCGATGGAAAGTTTGAAGTTTGTATCCATAAGGAAGGTGCACCCTTCAAAGAGGACAACCCACCTTCTAAAACAAAATGAATGATGATGAGGTATTTTCAAATCCTAAATGTAAAAAATGAGTCTAGAAATGTAAACAGCATGACCGATTTAGTATAAAAACATATATTTTATGTAAAATTTGAGGGTATATTTTTGATCAATCAAAATTTTGATTGACATTTTTTAAAAAGTAGCCATGATTATTGAAAAAATTAAATATATAAAGTGTTATGCGTTCCAAACTGTATATAATTATAAATTTTCAGAGTATTATATAATATAGATCCTAAGTTATAAGGTTAAGTACAGATAATGTCAAAATTTTGCTGAAAATTTTTAATTTTTTATTTTGATTGACAGTTTTGGACATGAAGGGGTCATTCAACTACCATGAAAATGGTTTCAAAAGATGCAGCTAGCGATTTTAGCAAAAATCACAAAATTTGAAGGGATATGATTGAGCCAATTTTCTACAATTAATTTTTTAGTGAAGGGTTAATAAAACATTCTAATTTTTCCGTATTTAAAAGTCTTCTTTAGTTAACAATACCATTACCCTTAAAAAAATTTTCCCAAAATTAAAAGTCCTCCTTAGTGAACAATACTATTACTCTTAATAAAACATTCTAATTTTTCCGTATTTAAAAGTCCTTCTTAGCGAATAATTCCATTACCCTTAATAAAACATTCTAATTTTTCCAAAATTAAAAGTTCTCCTTAGCGAATAATACCATTACCCTTAATAAAACATTCTAATTTTTCCAAAATTAAAAGTTCTCCTTAGCGAACAATACCATTACCCTTAATAAAACATTCTAATTTTTCCGTATTTAAAAGTCTTCTTTAGTTAACAATACCATTACCCTTAATAAAACATTCTCATTTTTCCGTATTCAAAAGTCCTCCTTAGCGAACAATAGCATTACCCTTAATAAAACATTCTCATTTTTCCAAAATTAAAAGTCTTCTTTAGTTAACAATACCATTACCCTTAATAAAACATTCTCATTTTTCCAAAATTAAAAGTCCTCTTTAGCGAACAATACCATTACCCTTAAAACATTCTCATTTTTCCCAATTATCATCAGTCATCATCCTATTAACCGTAATTCAACTCATCAAACGTATTAACTTTTTAATCATCATTACCAACATGATTCCACATGAACTCGTATTTCGCTAATTTACAACATATCATTTCCAACAAACTCACCATACCAAACGCATATATCTTTAACCCTCGCTTGACGGACTTAATGCTTTTTTGACACATCTAGTAATCAAACGACGATTACGTGAAAATTTGTATAGAAAAGTTACCGAAACTCTTATGTAAACGTCAATGATTACCTCAAAAAACTAATACTGAAAAAAATGGATAAATATATTGAGAAAAAAATTTATTGCCTAAAAAACCCAAAAATTTCAACAATTGAAACAAAAAACTTTCGAATGCAGTTTGCAGACGATTTGTTTACATTTATCACACTTTTTAGAAGTTCTGCTTCTTTTAGAAACAC
Source organism: Nectonema munidae (assembly GCA_030549495.1). Lineage (NCBI taxonomy): Eukaryota > Metazoa > Nematomorpha > Nectonematoida > Nectonematidae > Nectonema > Nectonema munidae. Next base: position 50,476 of record JAUIRK010000463.1, read on the forward strand.
ACACCGAACAAGATGCTCTTTTGGAGGTCGTTGGTTCTGCTTCATTGAGGTTTTCAAAGCCATAGTATGTAAGAATATACTTGATGTCTAAAGGCAATTCGGAAAGCATTGCTCTTATCTTCATTGACTCTTCAGCTAAACAGAAAGCTAGTTTCTTTATGAAACATTTTCTTTCACTGCTTTTTGTGATAGGAAAGTCATCGTGTGAGTTGAATTTTGCAATAATCCAAGAATTCAAAACACTCGTGTCAAGGTAGTTGCAAAAGGCAGTAAATGGCCACCGCCTATTACGCTTATAAGATCTGTAAGCTTTCAACATCTTATTAGCTACGTCAACCCCTCCTTTATTTTCATTGTAGCAGAGTAAGCCCTCAGGCTTGGATAAAACACCGCAAGTTTTAATATTTTTGTGCTGCGAAGATAACATGTAAAGCACTTTAAAATTTCGCTTTGCATGTCTTTTTGGGATGTATGCAGATAATGAAACAAAGTTGGAATAAATTGACGGCTTTCACATTCAGCTAACTTGAGTTGCTTGAGATAAGGGGGACGAAACAAATAAGGAACGAAACTTTTGTTTGACATGACTGTCCCACATAGCGACAGATTTCTTTCACTACACCAAACTGCAAGAGCGCTTGTAAAAAAACCTGTCTGTATAGACTCCACATCCTGCTGGGATATCACTATTTTCAATTAGAGGCTTTGAAATGTTTATCCCAGAAAAGTATGTTGAATCTTCAAGTCCGCTGACATATATTTCAGGTTTCAAGCAATAGTAAAACTCGGAATCATTGATGGTAAAGTTTTATCCGGTAATGCCCAGGTTTTTTGGGGTCATACACTTTCACATGGCATCTTCCCCTGAAAGATACTAACTGCTCATCTATTGTAATAGCAGACCAAAAAAGAGAAAGAATATTATAAAAGTGATAATGCAGTTTTCTTATAGGGCTTATTTTGTCATTTGGGTTCCTCTCTTCTTTTTTATCAAAACGTAAAAAAATATGTATGAGATTGAACATGTCACGTCCCAGGCATGCACGTAAAAAAGATGTACCAGAAGAAGAAAATAGATCGGAAACTTTCTTTTGGTCTCCATCTTGCCCTATGATAAGTAGAGAGCCAAAATACGCAAGAAGATGGGCAACCGTAAATTTATTGTAGCAATGGTACAAATGCAAATATTTAGGATGCCTCATACTAAAAAAATAAACTAAGAATAAATTTAAAACAAAAAAAATACTCTTACCCATAATTCGAATCCATTTTATTCTTCGTAATTGAGTAGATATAGCTAATCAATTCTACATCAAAAAACAATTTGAAAATAGAAAAAACGGTTATGTTTTACTTTACGCTTCCTTCAATCAAAATTTTTTTAATTTGTTCTAATTTTTTTTAAATTTATTGAGTTAGTTTATGTAAAAATCTAGAATTTTTAGTAATATAATATCAACGGAATAAACTACTTTGGAAATGTATAGTTTGGTGACATCACAACAATGAATAATTGCTTGAAAAAATTTGGGATTGACAGAACCGTAAGGTAAAACATTACCAGAAAAAACATCTCTCATGTTTTTCGCAACAACTTTAGGTCCAGGAGGCCTGTTATAAACATTTCTAATATTGAGTCTTTCTCTCCTACCCGTATCACGGCGCCTAGGTTCCCATGAAAATTCTGTCAGGTCAGGAGAAGTCAAGTTCTCATCAATTTCACAGGAAAAACTTGAGGAAGATGAAAAAGTAGAAGATTCTTGGCTTGAAGAACTTTCTTCAGAAGTTTCAGAAAAATCGGATGAAGACATAGTTGAGGAAAGACTCACAACTTATGGAACACGTTTACAAATAGAAAGAATTTATGTTTGTGATAAATCAGTATTTGTGACGTATCAAGGACGTTGATGTGTTTCGTATCTATCTCACACACAACTTGTTCTCCAATAAAATATACAATATTATCAAATACAATCAATAAATTATGGTAATGGATGAAACACAACTAATGATCCGCATCCAAACGTTGGCAATAATAAATCTATATAGCTGATGTTGCAGTGTTGTACCGGCTAAGATCTGAATGACGCATTTGTAACTCACATAGAACAAATTGTGGGTAGGGTTGCACAACAGATGATGCGCAAGTAAACGTTCACAATTTTATCTATTTAGCTGCTGTTGCAGTGTTGTCCCGCCTATGATGATACGTTGGTAACTGGCTTAGAAAAAATTGTGGATCAAACGTTCACAATAAATCTATATATCTGCTGTTGCAGTAATGTCTCGGATATATTCAGAAAGAGCATTGAATCAATGCAGTGCCTTATTTGATGTTAATGTCTTCACCAATTTTGTTTACAATTATGTTCATGTGCTAACTTTGTCTCATTTTTATTACATATCTATAAATGCACAAATTGGTTTATGTTTTTTTAGACTCTAAATCACCAATTGAAAGTTTACAACTTAAATCTTAAAGTCCTATAATTGGTCAAGCTTTATCTCATTATGCTTTCTTGTCTAAACACTTCTGCGTAAGATTGGTTTGGTGTCCAGGACATTTCGGCATTATTGGAAATGAATTTGTTGACTAGTGCCAAACTTGCTCTTCTTTTTGAGCCTTCTTTTTCTAAAATACCACTCTCTTCTTTCAAACAATTTCTTAAAAGAAAGTATATTGACATTTGGGTTCAAAAGCTGCTTTTATCCCCACACTCGAACCTTTTTCACTTTACTTCCTCTATAAATTTATTCAAACAACTTGAGAAACACAAGGCCCTTTCCGTACCTCCGGAGCTAATAAGATGGTATGTAGGATCCTGTAACTGCAGGAAATTTTTACATCTTATAAAAATATGCAAATCAATCTCTTGCAGATTTGGATGTCCATCTGTAGAAGATCTAAAACATTTTTATTTGAAAATTTTGCTGTTATTCTTTTTAAACATCATGGTATCGCTTTTACTTCTCTAGATTATCTCATTTTAAAACCTAAAGTTTATTCAACTGCACAAGTGTTCATTAAAAAACTTGAAAACTTTCTTAGGTTTTACCCACCCTAATCTTACTCCTTTTTTTATTTTACCCTTTCCTTTTATTACTATGTTTATTATTTTTCTTTTATTCTTCTTAACAATTAGCTGACTTTCCTAACTACAATATATTCTATGCCAGCTTTCAAGTTCTCTGCGTCTTACAAGCTGCGTCAATCAATCAATCAATCAATCTATAAATGCAAAGTAAAAACATTTCATTGGATGGTTGTGATGTTTATAAGTGTCATAATTTTGACCTAATTCGTAGAAGAAAACTATACTGAGATCATACTCATAAAACATTTTTATGAACTTAGATGGCGTTAATCCATTAGAAAAAATTTCGAAAATTAATAGAATAAAATCTTTATCTTGTAATTTTGCTAAAATATATGTTTCCAGAACGTAATTCTCTAATTCAAAAAACGTATTACATTCATCAAACGTGTTTATTTGTTTATTCATCATTGCCAACATGATTTCGCTATGTTCACGTCTTTTATCATCCCATCCCTTCTCACAATAAATTCATTATCCCATATTATATTCCTATCTCTAAAAATACAGTGCAAAATGCCTATATACACGGTAAACTTCATCATCCCCCTATACTTGCTATGAAACGTAATTCTCAAATTCAAAAAAGCGCGCCTGATCCTATCACACTAAAATCATATGTAAAAAATCTTTAAAACCTAAGAAAAAGAGGGGAAGACGTTCCACAAAAACCCATCCTTCCCGCAATTGAGGCAAACAAATTTTGCGAAACACTAATAAAGTCAAAAAGGGACTTCAAGTTTCGGGAAAATGGCTAAAATAAGAAATTATTGAAAGCTTAATCCAAAACTTTATAATGCTTATAAAAAATAATAATTCAGTTATTGTTGATTTTGATTATATTCTTATCATGTGCGTCTTTTGAAGCCCAAAGAGATTTATCTCATCATCTTTATAATGATGAAGATTTAAAATCAATTAAAAAAATTTTCTTTTCGTCAAATTCGAAGACATTTATAAAATCTGAAAAAATCTTGAGTTATTGAAAGAAACGGATATTACTTTATCGAAGTTAAAAATAGAAGTTATGAATTATATTGACTGCAAAAGTGATATTATTCATCGATGGATTGTAAAATTGATACTACTGATTGCAAGAAGTCCATAATAAAAGGTATGGCAGCTTTAGTTATGAAGTACCCACTAATTTTTAGGTGACTCCAACTCAGACTTCACCTAAAACGAGTGATTCCTTGAGTTCGACTCTGACTTCCCAACATAGTTGCAATATTTTATGTGTATTATGTTATTCGGAAAAAAATCATCATTTAGTGAAACAAATTGGAAAATTCAAACATTTTACAGACGATTTATTAAGGGCTTGTAACCGCAGGTTGAAGTAAAGTTTAATTGTGATGTATAATAATAATAATCTATACATTTATATGAAATTTATTTATTTATGAAAATATATTATAAAAAAAATTACAATAGTTTATAATATATAATTGTATGCAATGGTATAGTAATGAATCAGTAAAAGGATTCATAACAAATTTGTAAAGGGAATGCGGCATATAATTCATTATTGGTTTGAGATCATTTATTGTAAAGTGCTACAGCATCAAGAATCTGAATCTTTTGTCTATATTTGGGATCGTTCTCATTAGGAAGTACTTTAAGAAAGGTTAAACGACTATTAACTATTTCTGAGCGTCCAAAACCCAAATTAATTAAAGCATCCCACCAAATCCTAGGCCAAGAATCAGGAAGATTTTTCATGTGTAATCTTGGATATTTTTTGTTCTTGATGTAGTATGAGAAGGTAGTATTATTCTCCATCAATAAATGCCTTCCTGGCCTTGATTTAATAAAAATTTTCACATGATCATACGTCAAAGAAGCATGGCTTTCAATAGAATCGAAAGAGGACTTTGGCAAAGCGCTCATACCACTGTCGAACAAAATCAGTGTATTCAGCAAAACAAAGGCTAAAAAATTCTTAGCACGAACTATGTCATCTATCTGAACTTCCTCTTTGATGGTAAATGGTGTGGTGAAGTCATCTTTAAAATTATTTTCTCCAAACTGTCTGATGATACTTAGTATAGCGGACAAAGTTAGCAAGTGTTTTCCTTGTTTCCTGTATATTATTCTCGTCTTCATTTCAAATTTCTCATTATCAATTATGGGTGCTATATCGCGTAGGTAAAATTCAAAATAATTTGAAGCTGAATCATCTAACACAAAGCAGAGAGAATTTTTATTCTTAGCATAATCATAGAAGAATTTCAATGCATTAATAACCTTGTGCTCTAAAAGCTCACATTTTTTATCCTTCAGTTCATTATCCAAAGAATAAATACCCTCTGAATAATTAGGAAATTTTGGTGCGATAAATAAAAAAGTTGAAAAAAATTCCAAAAGTGTTTCTTTATCATCTTTAATAAGTCTAAGAAATGATCTTATTTGCGTGAAGGCAAGAATTGTGCATTTAGGTCTTTTCACGTATTTCGGAGTATGGTTGAGTAAAATTGTCCAAGGAGACAATTCATTGAACATTGGAAACATTTTTTTCTTCATTGCAGTGTTTTTTTTGTCTAGGCTATTGAAAAAGTGAGAAAACTCTTCTAAAAACGTTATGCAGCATTCATTATTTTGTTCCATTTGAGAAATCCAATCTAAATAAAAAAAGTTAGACTATAAAACATCTATTACATTTTATTTGTGTGGAATTACCTGCACTCTCAGTATCATCAAGAGGTAAGACTGAATAATCGGTAATTTTTAGTAGCATATCTCGAAAGTAAGCAATAATTTTTGACTTTTCGCCCACAAAATCTCCAAGTAGTACGCAATAAAAGGACAAGGATTCTTTGAGACACTGCCTTTTATCCATAACATAACTTTGCTGCGCACAAAACCCAACCAAGGAGAAAAAAGAGAGTATACAGGATATCTCTGGAACTCTTAAAATTTTGGATTTCATCTTAAAAAACTCAACAAATTCTGGTGGTAGAATATCATTTGAGAAAACTTCTAATATATACAACTTATTCATAAAATTTTGGAATTCATTCTGATCTGCAGACGACATCTATTTAATATAAATCAAAATATGTCATTAAAAAGTAATCCTATAAATTCTAATTAAAACATAGTATGTATAGTCACATGCAGTATTTTCTTTAAGGCTTAAAACGGCACGCTGCCTGGTCATTTGAAAAACAGAGCCTCGTTGAATTAAACGCCCGCCAAGAAACAATTTATTAATTTATTTTACAACCGGTGTTATGGACATAACTTAACAAATTTAACGCCAACTCTTTGCTTCCAACTTTGACTAAATGAATCCCTTGACTTCGACTCCAAAGTATTATTAGATACAGACTCTTACTTCCCAGCCCTAATCCATGACACTTGTTAATTTTTGGAAAAAATGTGAATAAGTGCTTTCTAATATCTTGATATGCTCAATTCAATTTTTTTGAATTTTAATGAATTTATCTTGCCTTAATATTTGATAAATTGTCAACAGTTCACAAAAAATACACACCTTTTCGGAAAATAAGAGATACAACCCTGTATGTACTGGAGCTCTTAACGGGCGTAACAAAGTTATTAACATCTTCCCCACCGCGTAAGAAAAAATTCCCCACAGCCACTCGGCACCCAAATTGTGTAAAAGTGCACTCAACCAACATCCACTGAAATTTTCTACATACAACGAGAAGCCTCAAAAATAAGCTCTTACCTGCCCGTATAATTTCTCTCAGATACGCTAACTTAAAAGCTTTACACATGAATTTACCTTTATTCCATCCGATTATTATTTTTTTAAATAAATACAAAATCTATAACATACGAAATATATCTTACTTATGAATCGAAAATATAAGAATTAATATTATGAAAAAAATATATTTTAATATATTGTTTTAATTTTCTAGGCAAGTTTCCTATAAATACTAAACAAATAACCTTAGAGATAGACTCTTGGTATCATAAATATTGAAGCAATATCATACAGATGACATAGGGCAATATTTTAGTGAAAGGGCCGAATTTAAAATTCCACAGGTTTTAACCCTTTGGATACTGAGATTTTCGTTAGCTTAATCTAACTGAGAGAAGTTCGATTGACCTCTATAGCTTTTTATTTAAATATTAACAGAAGTATAGTGATTTGAAATTGTTTAACGCAAGCAATGACATACAATTTGTGAATACTACATTTATACGTTTTACTAACACTTGCTTTATATTGTCTCGATGAAGCTAAACTTTTTTTCTTTGATTTTTCTAAAATATTATCAAATTAATTTAGATTTCACACACGAGATAAGGGGACAAGCAAGGGCTATGATTGTTAAACATATGACGAAAGTTTATTCAACATTTAAAAAAATTCTCACTTTCTAAGAGCGCGGAGCCAGAAAACTAATTCAATCATATGGGTAGAAAGATCTCGTACGAATTAATATAGTTGCCAGTTTGCAAAAAAATTTGCAAGTGGATTTACATTTAACACTCCTGAATATCGAAAAGGAATTAGAATATAAATCAACAAAAAAAATGACAAATGTTTATTTTTCAAAGGCGCAAACATACACTTTTTAGGTAAAAAATAAATCATGCATATTCGCTAGAAAATTACATATAAAATAATGAAATTAGCTGTTTATAAGTAGCCTTTGTTGGAATTAAAAAGAACGTATACTTATATTATTTTAAGATCTAAGTTTTAAGTTTGACTGAAAAATTATAATTATAAGTATATTTTTTTAATTTTTACATTAAGTACTATAAACTTTGCCAATACATGTTAGACGTTTTCTCATGCGTCTACTGATAGTATGGCAAGTTACTTTAGGCACCTTTTCTCCCTTATGGTATTGCTAGACCACTGATTTATATTTAATGAACCTAAAAAAAACCTCCCCTACAAAAATTATTTAACGTATGCTCTGGAACTTCTATAGTCATATTTTAATTTCAGAAAAAAATATGAATATATAAAATATAAAGTCAAATTTTTTACTTTAGCACTTATAAACCTAGAAAACTTTAAGAGCCATTTTTGTAGACTTAACCATTATAGTAATGTCTAAACGATTACAAAATAATTAAATAGGATATCAAAGCACTTTCAGCCGTAAGGCTATATGCTCGTATTATGCATGAGATGGTTAATAATAGTTTTTGTGATTTTATTTTTAAGAATAGGAAGCCTTGGGGATCCAACTCTGAACTTCAACTGTTAAGCTAAAAGGTACCATTGAGGATCGATTGTAAATCAATATGTTCAGAATTTTAAGGTATTAGAGTATTTTTCTTTTAATTTATAGAAACTAATTCTTGACATATGACTTGGGTAGAATTTGATTTTATCTTATATACAAGTTAAAAAGAAATTGAGACCCTGATATTGAAAATAGGATTTAGAAAACAATGATTTTTTTTCTTTTTTGAATCATTTTAATTTTATTTCCTCCAGGATACGTTACTTGCAAATAATTTAAAATTAACTACATTAGAATAAAGTTCTTCTTTGTTTTTACGCCAACGCCAACAAAATTAAAAAATTTTAATTATGGAAAATATATTCTATACAATAGAGAATTTTTTCAAAGATTCTTTTTTTGCAGAATTTCTTTCTGCCATATATCTATTTTTCATATTGAAGTAGTGTTCGATGTTGTTACGGCTATGGTTTTTACGAAGTGTTTTGAAAGAATATTTTAGGGATTTTTTAAGCGAGGTGAGAAAAGAGAGTCCAAAAGTATGTGTGTTTTCTGCGTAAATATGTTTAGGCTGGGGTGGATATTGTGCTGAAGAGTTTAATTTAGTTGTTGAGGGCAAGGGCTGCATAATCAAGATCATTGGGAGAATTTATGTAAGGAATAGTTGAGGGTAGTTGTGAACTTAATTGATTTAGAAGGTGCTCCAGTGAGTTTTAGGTGTATTTTGGTTGGATAATCTTATGAAAGATTTTATATTAACTTGATAAGTTATAAAAAGATGGTTGGAAGCATATTGTGTGCTTGAGATGTGCCAATTTGTAATGAATTGTAATGTCTTTTTTGCGGCTATGGTTAGGTCAATATATGAGGACGCGGTTTTCTTGTTAATAAATTTCAAGAAAGTGGGGTTTTTAGATGTATCGAATTTGTAAATGTGAGGCTAGGAAAGAGAGTAGTTGAGCGCTATATGTATTTCCTTTATAGTCTAACAGGAGAGAACGGAAATTGCAATCACTGCTGATGATTAGGTGATTATTTTTGAGGTAAAATATGATAAGTTTTGAGTGGTTTTAAGATTGTGAGAAAAGTTTAAGGGAATGGCATGTGTATTGGAAGGGGCAGAATAGAATGAACAGAAAATAAGGGGTGAGTTTTCGCTAAATATTAGTACAAATATGTATTCTTGAGTCGACTGTTGACGAATGAAAGAAAAGTGTATAGATGATTTTAGGATGATACCGGCTGAATAATGAGTTACTGTCGGGGCGTGTAGTACAGTGTAATTTGGAGGAATTGAATGGAAAGAAGGGTTTTTTGTGTAGGGCTTGTTTATTGATATAATATCAAAGGAATTAGAATGTTGAGGAGTTTCGACCAAGCTATTTTGGAGTGGTTAAGATTTATCTCGGGAATGTTTAACATACAAAGATTTTGAGTAAGTTTTGGTGGTTTTCATTTAGTTTTGTTGTGTGTTGTAGACGAAAGGGGCATGAGTGGGAGAGGGCAGAATGTTGTTGTTTGCAATTAGAACATTTTAGCCGAAGAGAGTTTTCTTTGAAAATACAAGAGTCAGTAGAATGATCTCTTTGACCACAGTGGGAAGAGTTTGATTTGCAGTATAAATTTGTGTGGTTAAATTTGAGGCAGGTTTCACATTGATGTAATTTAGATTTTAGTATTTTAGAGGTTAGAATAAGGTTTTCTACTATAAGTTTAGGGTTACCCATTAGGAATTTGGCAATTATCGAGTTACTAGGGCGAAGGGAGAAAGAATAGATACCCTCTTTTCCTATCTTTTTTTTAAGATTCGAGTGTACCTAAGGATTTAATATGGGGGTTACTTTTATAGAGTTGTTGGGATAGAGAGTCTAGGGGTATTTCTTTTGGGATACTTGGAAGTAGGAAAGTTGGGTATGAAGGTGGAATATCGTTGGTAGTGACCCCGTTTTTGTTCAATTTAGAAACAACAGTTTTTTCAGCGGTTGAGGAGAATTTAAAATAGAAAGTTCCATCGATAGAGCTTCTGGTGTTTTTTATGGTGAAAACATTTGATTTGTTTTCCATTTTTTTTGGTTATGGATTTTTTAAAATCTATAATTTCTGTGCGGAATTTAGTTGATTGCTAAGGAATTATTTGGATTGAGAGTTTTGAGTCTTGCTTTTTTCGTGGTTTAGGGAGTAAGTTGGGTATATGAGACGTAGATGGGTTAGTAATGATCTTTGGTATAGTAGAAGCAGTTGAAGCATAACCTGACTAGTGGTATTGAAATTGTGTGTATTTGGGGAGACTCATAAGTTTACTTTCTTGATTTGAGGCAATGTTTAAAAGGGTGACAGATTTTTGTTTGTAGAATTTAATGCTGTCTTCAGCGGATAGTGAGGCGTGAAAAATGAAGTCGTCAAACATGTTAGAGATAATTTGAATGATTTTTGGGGTTTGAGATTTGATTTCAGGACATGGTCGTTTAGGTGTGGGGGAGAGGTGTTCGTGTGGATAGTTTGTATGGCTTTGTTTTCCATAGTTGTGGGTAGTGAGAAAAAAATAATAATAATAAAAGATTAGGGAAAAAATAAATTTTTTAAATTGACAGGTGCTATTATTAGAATGGTCTATGTGTGTGGGTAAGATGTTTATGTTATGTATAAAATTAAAGTATTCTTTCAATGTTGGTAGCCATTGAGGATATGTGGATAGATATGTAGAAAATATAAAATTTTCCTTCCCGCCTCGATCTATACTAAATATATTTTTTAATTTGTACTAATCGAATACTTTAATTATCAAGACTACCGTTAATGTATTTATCGAACATTTATCTTTCCTTATTTATATCGTCGATATTTTTTGCAAAAATTTGCTGCTAATTTATAGAAATAAACTTTTTTTGTAACTACAATTCAATGGTGTATATTTAAAAACCTCTTTATTTACAAAATCTAGCATATATAAACTTACATTAAATTTTCTTGTTTTGTTTGATTTTATTCTTTTGCATGCAGGTTTTGTTGCAAGATTTTTCACTTTTGGTAGCACCTGTCTGATGAGCATATAACATCATTAATATTAATCTTTAATAACTGCTCATACTTCTCATCAGAATCGACTTTATCTTTTATAAATTTAATTGTAGTAAACAGAAAGTCCTCATTTTGTCCATTTAAAGCAGATTGAAGCAAAACTTCATCTCTTTTAACTTCTTCCAATAATACAATTTAGTCGCTCACTCTTGTGAATTTCCAGTTAGTAATATGCTTCGGTATATGATTTTTCTATTCAGAATGATTTCAATTTTTGGAAATATTTCTTTGCATCATTATATTCATTTTGATGCATGAAAATTTTTTAGATATTCTCCAAAGATGAACTCGTACTTATCTAAAATAAATATAGCTATCAAGTTAAATGGACTGTTTCACAATTCAACGAGCCTTCTTCAACAAATAATAAATTTGTAAAAGTTTTAAATTCATTAATTAACAACATTTTATACACATTGTTGCGACTGATCAAACTTTCATTCAAATTTCTTGCACATAGGATAATACTGGGTTTATGAAAAGTTATGTTGATTGCTTTTATGAAGGCTTTTTCTTCAGAATACAGAATTGCCAAAGCAAGACAGAAAGAAAGGGAGGAGATTGAAAACTACAATATTATCAAAGATAAAGAAGGAAAAATGATATTTGACACTGAAGAAGTTAAGAACAGGTGGGAAGAATGTTTTGAAGAACTTTTAAATATGGGAATTAAAAAGGAAGAATTGGATGAAGATTTGTAGGTTGAAGAACCAGAAAAGATAATAGATGAAGTATTGTAGCAAATCAGAAAGATAAAGAATTATAAAGCAACTGGACTTAGTGAGATTAGAATTGATATGATTAAAGCGAGATGATATGAAACGATAACATGGATAGTAGACCTACTAAAAAGAGTCTGGATTGAAGAATAAATACCTGAAGACTGGTGGAAAAGAAGACGGACTGTAAATATTAGAAAGAATTTTGGACAAGAGAATTTGTTTAGTGATACATATAAGCCCAAAACAGTTTAGATTTATGCCTGAAAAAGGTGTAATAGACGCTATTTTTATCACAAGACAACTAATATAAAAGAAAATTGAAGGAAATGCAGCAGTTTTTTGTGGATTTTTAGATATAGTTAAAGCATATGATACTATTCATAGGGAAGTAGTCTATTGGTGTTTGCGTAAAAAGGGAATATCCAAAAAACTTGTAAGATTGGTGCAAGAAATCTACAAAAATCCAAAGACATCTATTCCCTATCAGTGACGGGGGGCTATTTTAGCTACAAATTTTAGCTACTACAAGAAAATAAAGTATAAGCGTAACTTTTCAGACTTTCTTTATCGGGAAAAATAGTTGATTAAAAATATCATAAGAAAATTTTAAAGTAGTCATATAAAAGGTACACAACCTTTGTTTGCAAGAGCATAATTTGTGAATATGTTTGAGTATCCACCATCTAAAAAAACCTTTTCAAATGCATCTTCAAAACTTCTAACTTTTTTGAATTTATTAATTTTGTAGTATTATTCACCAATTCAAATCTAGTTAAAACTCTCAATTTCGACGCTATCGTTATCAATGAAGTTTATAGAAAGTATTATAGTTGTAAAAAATTATATGACAATGAATCTGCAAAGTTTTCTTACATAAGTAGGCAATATATTGAAAACAATCAGTACACATTAATTTGCTCTACCTGTGTTTTGAATGAAAACACTTTTTGATTTTATCTAAAAGTTTTAGATCGTATTAATCAACATTTAAATTTGATAAAAATACTGTTCAAAAAAATGTGCTACAAAGATACATGCAAAATTAACAAAATGATATGTTTAAGCTTTTAACGTTGGATAGCCGAATATTAAATTTGGATATCTCATATAAGTCTAATGTTTCAACAAGGCACTTAAGCTTCTTTCATATTAATATGAGGTCAGTGGCGTGTGCATGCAATATACAAAGACTTCATTCTCTCTTCTATCCCCAACACTAAATCCTTTAATTCCATAGCTCAAGCCATCTCCGAAGAAAATTTTAATTTAACAAATCTTGGTCTCACAACTCCAATTAAGCTATTCTATTTCAACTTAGCAACCCTACTTTATGTAAACATCTTTTAAACAACCCACGTATTATACTCAACCACACTATCCTATTAGCGAAACTCTCAAAACCTCGTGTCTCTCAATGTAAAAATTGCCTTAAATTTGGTCACTCATCTTAAGTTGCATATCTCCTTCCCCACACTGCGATCATTGCGGCAAACGGAGCCATTCGCTTACATATTATATTTTTAAAGATGACCCCTCAAAAATTGGCCGCTATAATTGTCACAACATCCATGCATCCTCCTCTACTTCTTATCCATCCTATATTCAAACACTCAAAAACATTCAAGAACATACTTCCCTTATCAACTCATACATATGTTAAATTTCTTCACATCAATTTAAATCACTCATGTGCATTTTGGGCCAATCTTGAAAATCTCCTTTTGTTATCATTTTTTGAATAGTTTCCGTTCTCTGAAGTCCCTCAGGAAAAGGTTGTTTTATTAGCAAGATATCTTGGTAGAAAAGATTTTGACGTTTGCAATAAATATACAGTGAAACTTCGATAACTTGAACATGTGATATCTCGAAGTTCTTTTATGATACGAACTTTTTTCACTATACACTACATGTAAATAAGTTTGGATATCTCGAACTCTGATATCTTGAATAACCCGGATATCTCGAAGTATTTAATTGTTACAAGCATCAAATTTACTATGTTTATCTCGAACTTTTTACATACGTAAATAATCATTTACAACAAAACACCAAATAATAAAAAATAAATGTTCTCTCGCAATATTGCAGCAATACATCAGGGACCCTTTCCCCTCCACCTAATATTTTCCTAGGGGGCAAAAAGGCATTTTGCTCTTCTCCCCCAATAAATTTCATTGTTTAAAATTTTATTCATGCAACAATTGTTGCCATATTTTTTCTTTAATAAATTAAGTTTGTAATGAAAATCTTAATGAAAGTAATATGTCAACATCATCAAAGCTGCTTAGAGAAGTGATGTAAAACTAGGCATACGATGTGTGATGATCATGGATTTTCATAGTTTTTTATGCCATCAAATCATCTACCATTTTTTGGACTTTCTGTCTCTTTGAGTCCGACTTACTGACGTTGATTTAAAATAAAATGCACTTTAAAAAGATATCAGCATCTGTTTATTTTAGCAGAGTTGCTTTAGATCTAAAAAATGGACTTGATAATAGTTTTTCTTGATATTTTGAATATCTCAAACACCTGGATATCTCGAAGTTTTTGTTTGGTCCCTTCAAATTCGAGATTGAACTCTGATTAACTCTGAAGACAAAGCTCTCACAGACAAGGATATAAAAGAATTAACTAGACCAGTGAAGAAGAAAATAAAGAAGAATCTGAAGACGAAGGTCTTCCTTTGCATCGGCTATCAAAATTCATCCGCAATGTAAAAGAACTCAAGGAGATGTGCATTGATTGTGAGTGTGACCCTATTATAGAACGATCTATAAAGTTATGTAATGCTATTGATTCTTGCGCAAATCTTATTGATCTTTTCGAAAACATGAAAAAACAAGACTCAACTTCCTACCACCATGTTTTATAAAAATATTTACTGATCATGTTGAAATGGATGGTGTTACCCTTTCTTGAAACTCTCTTACGTGCAGTTTGTTACTTTTTTCTTTCAGTAAATTACTTTATGAATGTTTTTAAAAAAAGTGTAACGTAGTTTGAAAAAAAAACAATATCCTAACCCTAATTACATTTAAAACAAGCATAATATGAATCCTTATATGTTGCAATTTCAATTGAATAAAAATGTTACAAATATTCACGGATTTTCGCAATTCGGTATTAGTATTGGAACCTAGCCCCCACGAATAAGGGGGTGGGGTTGACTGTATTTTTCTAGATGTTTGTTCCAGTCTCAAAATTTAGTGATTTTATATTTGGCAACTAAATTTTTTTGTTATAGGTCATTTGGTAAATTTAAATTATAAAATGAAATTTTCTACCTGAATTTTATCCAAGTTATTCTCACAAGAAAAAGCAGAAAACATATTATAACAATAATTTTGATATTGTTATAAATGGGGATAAGGTCTACATATATTTGGCACATAAATAAACATTTCATAATATTTAACTTTATATATTTTTATGTTATGCTTCTATATTTTCTTTGACTTACTTTTTATATAATTTGTTTTCTCTCGCATATCAAATGAACCTATTCACTTCAAACAATGTTACGCTAATCCACGTACACACATGTTTCTCGTAAGGATGTGTTTCCACACTTATTACTACAATTTACTCACCATAAGTGTATACTTTGCATAAAGTTCAGCAACTCCTAAAAAGTGCCAAATAATTTTATTTAAATAAAAATTTAGCCTTGTTTTTGTTATCCTTATCAAAAATAATTATTAAGTGTGGGTTACCATATCATATATATATGTGTGTGCATAATATTTGAAAAGTAAATAAAATTGTACAATGAAGTTGTTATGTTTTATATTGACTTTAAACGTCTTGAGGAGTATTCTTCTTAATTGGTATTATTCTCTAAAGATAAGTTATTTTATCTTGGGTCGTTCATTTCTCGGCCTTTTATGTTGGTTTGGTTTCTTGGCAACTCTTTGAGATATTGTAACATTATATAAGCCATTTTTACTAGTAATTTCTTTTATATCTAAGTTTTTTTTGTTCCGTTCAAAAAGTCAAAGAATATTGTTTTTCTTATCAGACGAAAGTCATTCCATTGAATAATACAAGTTTCATAATAAAAAAAAGGTTAACGAAAAAGGTAACCAATATTAAGAGAGAATTTCTTGATACTTCTTTTTTTAATGGAATTGAAAAGAGCTGTTGATTTAGAGTCAATATTTCTCAGAACTTAGTTTTTCAGAACAACGTTAAATATTATAGAACTAATATTTACGATGTTGCATCATTATTAAAAATCATCTTACAAGTAGCGATCGAAACTGCCTTTTTAATGTCGTGTCTTTGTTTTTTGTTGACAACGAAATTTATAGTTCTAACATCTTCATGCGCTTCTCAATGCCATCAAAACTCCGATAAAATGTCACTTTCAAGTTTTCACATGAGATTTTTAATAAGGAATTTTTACCTCATGGACAGATGGTTGCTCAGGAGTACATATACATACGATTTACCGGTGGTTCATTTCAGAAAATCAGAACATTAGATTTTATCCAAATCACTTTGTACCCCTGATAAATTATTATCATTCTGCTGATGTATGATTGTATTGATATTAGATAATTGTTTTGAAAAAAATGATGTTGAAGAATATAAATTTAAGAAAATTAATGCGCTGAACTGCAGGTCCAATCATATTTCTCTAAATCACATCTATTGCTTTGCAGACCCTTAGCAATCTTCCTTATTTAGCCTTTAAAAATAAATTCTATCCACAAAAGAATCGTATTATTTTTTCACAGATTCTGTATCTCCCTTACAAGAAAAGGTCACAAAGAACACATGGCCTTCTTAGTTACACCTAAATACTTTAAATCAAGAATAGGGGTCATACAAATATGACGTCCCAAAAGACGGGGGGAGGGCGGTCACACAAATTTTAGATTCTTCGTGATGGGGTAGTTATTATCCGAACTTTTTTTTTGTAAGTTTATTTTATTTTTAACTGTACAATATTTAAACTTTTAATGAAAATTTGAAGTTTTTTTTTCTTATAAGTACCATTTTATCGATGAAAATTTTACTTTGATTATATAATTAATTTATTAAGTTAAATATCTCAAATCATACATTAAGAATGCGTGTTTTTGATTTCTAATTTGGCTCTATTTCAGATTAATTAAAAAAATATTTTCAAATATACTTCAAATGCTACTAAATTAAGAAAATTCATGCATACGTTACCTGGCCGACCTGTATTAGAAAATACTTATCCTCAACTTTATAAAACGATTGTTGACTTCGCAACAGCAGGGATAGGTGCAGATGTCCGCAGAAAAACTGAGGTTTTGAATGCTTTCCACACCATGGATGACTTGCATGCAGCTCTATTAAAGGAGGGCTACGTCATAAGTCGTCAAGCATTATATCTTCCTCTTATTCCAAGAAGACTAAACACAATTGAAGGAAAACTTCATGTACACACAGTGCAGGTTAAAATTCGAAAAGCCAAGAATAATCTTAGGAGTAATCACAAAGTTGCTGATTTTACTTTTGCGACAAAACAGTATATGGAAAACATAGTTTCACTTTTTGGTTCGGTAAATGTGTTTGTTCTATCCGTTGATGATAAAGCTAAAGTACCACTAGGTGTTACAGCAGCTACAAAACAGTCTCCTCTTGTAATGCATGTAGATTATGAAATTCGCCCACCTGACCATGATATTGTTAAGGCTACAAGGCTTAAATTAACACCATCAGTTTATGCTCCATGTGAAAATCGTTCAACATCTTTTAAGACTGTTCCAGAAATCTCCTATTCAGGCCCAACCTACATAGCTATTTGCAGTGGAAAACATGACTCAAGCACTACATATTCACATGGATGGGATTTTGACCATCTAATGTTATTGGACAAATTTCAAGATGTTAAACGTAATGGCAAAATCAAGCCTGTTGCGATTATTTTTTCTGATGGTGGACCTGCTGATAATCCTCGATTTCCCAAAACACTTGATGTTGCAATACAACATTTTAAGTTATAGATTTGAGCATTTTTAGTATCAACTTATGCTGCGGGGATGTCTGCCTATAATCATGTAGAACGACGAATGTTCCTTTGAGCAAAGCACTCGCTGGCTTGATCCTTCCTTATGAGACTTTTGGCAATCATCTAGACCATGGTTTCCCAACCTTTTTGTTGCTGTGTATCACTTATGGACTTATTATGTAGGTACGTACCACCTAACTTTAACGATTAGTTTCTGACCATAAAAGAACTATACTAAAAAGTTAATAGACACAATAGCATACAAATATAATACAAGTAAACGAATTCGCAATTAAAAAATATACAAAACTTAACTTAATTTATTTGGACATGTACATATAAACAAGCAAAATATTTTACTTATCGACCAATAAGTACTCACTCGTAAGTCATACGATGGCTGGAGTTGCTTTTCTTCGACTAGTTTTAAAAGCCGTGGAGATATTTTGTTCACATCGGAAATTGTGTTCTGGGTTTACAAGACGATTTCTTGTCTTCGACTTGATTGTAAGAAAAGTAGAAAACTCTTGTTCGCATTCCCATTTCGTTGGAAAAACGAGAAGCTGAGGAATTTCTCTTTCACTAGTGACGGATAGGAGGGACTTACATTTAACTAGAAGTTGGCCAATTTATGTTTTTCACCTTCGTCGCACTGCAAATCGATGAGTTCTTGTTCACCAGTTCCCACTGTGAGATCACCAGTGTTAATAGTAGTGCATGGTTTCCATATGTAAGTGCATGTTTGTGCATCAGGATCATTGAAGAAGTACTCCTGATTTCATCTTTTAACAGAAGATCTTTGGTGATCTCTTGACCAAATGCAATACTAGGCTCCCCCTTCCCCAAGTGACGCCATATTCTCACACATTCCAAACGGCCTGTTCTCAATCCACAAATGGAGTTTTTGAGTAAATGCAGTCAATTTGATTGAGAAAACAATGATGTTACTCTCAGCGCCCTGAAGAGAACAATTAAAATGATACATGACTCCAAAAATATCTGACAGGTAGGCAAGGTAAAGAATGAAGTTTCCATCTTCAAGGATCTTCTGAACTTCGTGATCCTTTGTTTGGAAAAAACTGAAGCAGCTCCTTTCTCAGCACAAAAAGGAGCATAGTGGTATTCCCTCGAGAAAGCCACTTCACTTCCTTATGAAAAGCAATGACGTGTATTCTGATCTGATATCCTCACAGATGACCTTGAAGATACGACTATTTAGGGCAGATGTCATAATGTAGTTTACCACTTTAACCACTAGTTTCAAGCTTGTCTTCATATCGGGAGTTAGAACTTTAACAGAGAGAGAGCACAGGTGTATGAAACAGTGAACAGAAGTGACAGATGGAGACACTGCTTGCACCCGAGCTTGGAACCCAGATTTTCTCCCAAGCATAACAGGAGCACCATCAGTTGTACAACCTACTAGCTTGGTCCATTGGAGACCTTTTGTTGTAGTTGTTATTTCATTGGTCAAGAGTAATTCACTTCGAATTGCATCCTTAGTAGCATAACGCACATATACCAGAAGCTGTGGGCAGTTTGACACGTACGTTAATTCGACCAGTTGTATTGCAAATTCATATTTTGAGCCCTGTACTTCCGTAATGGTTCATTAATATCAGTAGCTATTTCTGTATCGTATTATTTGACACTGCTTCATCAACGATGCCATGCTTCACCATTTGTTTGGAAGGCTTTTATTTCTTCGCCACAAAAAATGCAATTTCACAGGAGGCTGTCATAATACCAACCGACTGTTGATATTACTTAGTCTGGATGATTAGTTTGAAGATGGCGTTGTAAAAGGCTTCGTTGATGCATTTGATAATGTCTTCATACACACCACACACCGTGACACAGATTCTTCCCTATTCTTCAATTCATAGAACCAAAATTAATATATCGATCGCTATACTCTCGTTTGGGCATCTTGATTTGACGCTATAATAATCTGAAATAAAACGAAATTATTTATTATATCAATATTTAGATGTACCCAGACAAGGGGAGGCAAATTTCAATTTTTTATGGGGACGTCATATGTGTATGACCCCATATACTATCACGACAAGTATGGAAGTTGGCAATCTAGCCGTTCACACCAATTATTTGCTAGATGAAAGCGAAAATTTGTATGAATTCAGCACACTTCTTTGATATCAAAAAATTTAATTATTAAATTATATATCTAGGCGGTTAAAATGCAGAAAAGATAAACAAACCGATATTTTATATACAAAAATTTATAATAGCTTATCTCAAAATATTTTCTATTATATAATTTATCAGTATTAATTTTGTTGAGACGTAATACGAGTATGAATTATAAACCTTAGAATTGATGTTTTAAATTATACCATTTTAATCAAAAATTAAAAAAAAATAGGAGTTGTAGGTTTTGAATATATCATATACTCTAGAAAAATAACATTGAATAAAAAGGTAAAGAACAAATAGCTTGAGTGATTATAGAGAAAAATCATTTTTATTTCATAAAAAATATTTGCATAATTTTATTCAAAAGAATATTTATAGTTTTAAGCTTGAAAAATGCAAATATTTGAGAAGTAAAACAGATTTTCTAAAAAGATGTAAAAATTAATGTATATGAAAATTTCTCATTTATTTCTAAAAACAAATAAACGAGATTTATAAAATCCTATCCATCGCTTCCACTAGTTGAACACTATTCCCACGAACAACCTATAAAAAACAAAAGATATAGAAAAGAAATAGATAACAAAATAAAATTATTAAATCTCTGACAAAATACTTCGGAACAATTAACCCCAATAAAATCACCATCACTAATAGAAGTATCAAAACAAGACATACGATCGCATAATTTAGAGCCAACAAACAACCAATTCGTTGTGATTATTTTCACAAAATCAACCCCAACACTGACATAAATTCAATTTGTTTACTGCAAACAGCACATACACAACACAGAGAATTTTTAATTTCCCAAACATACAAAACCACGATTTATTTGTGACTTAACCTCTAGCGAGTGGTAAACTTGATGGCAAAGTATAAAAACAACTTCGCCAGCCTTGGAACTGTTCCAAGTGTAGTTTCCAAAAGAAGATCCTGCAAAAATCTGAAGTATCTTCATTATCAACAAAATGGATCACGGGTTTAAATGGCATAGATGAAAGTGAAGATGATAAGATTTAAAAGAATAGTGAAATTGAAGATATCTTAGATAAAAAATTAGTAAATAGTCTATTCTGGATTTTGAAAGGAAGTTTTTAACAATGAAACTCAGGTGCTTATTATCAAATTGAAATAATTTAATTTAACTATTCTTACATTGATCAAATATTCGTTAATGTGGTAATAACAACATAACTTAACCCAGTCTAAAACTCTAATAAACTTATACTAAAGTTTTTCTTAAAAATAAAGATTACCACCATTCCAATGCTTGATTTTTCATTGCCGTCTTTTGATGTTTCAATAGTGTCATCTAAAACTAAATTCATAAATGGATCAAAACCACGCAATGTTCCAGATATGTTCCGTCCACCATTCAATTTAACTAAAAAAAATGCATTTCCAATAGAATAAAAAAATCAAGAAATAAAAATATACTTGTAACACATTTCTCCAAAAACCTAAAAATAAAAAAAAACTCATAAACATATAAAATTTTAGATGAACTAAAAAAGTCAAATTTATCGAATCTTAAATAACTACATTTTACTGTTACTGTTAAAATTATATCTTGAGAAGTTTATTTATCACAAAAATATAACAATAGCAGTAAATTATATAAAATAAGTATATTATTTATTGGTAATACAAATTATGCTGAAACATAAAAGAATCACCTGCAACCTGCATATACTGTTAAAGGAAACAGTATAAACATAATTTATTAATATATATTAGCACTTAGGGGCGCACATCCTTAAAATTACTTGAGGATGTGCATTTTTTTATAATCTTTAAAATGTATTTTAAACGAATTAGTGTATGAAACTCAACTGCAAAACGTGGAAGGTCTACTTACAAGCCAAAAAAGTTTTTAATGATATAAAATTGAAAAATTCAAAATTATTGATGAGGCAAGAGGCTTTTTCAAAACAATTGAAATCACAGTGGGTGGGGGCGTCGTCCCCCTTCACCTATGATTAGTACACATGTTCAAATATTACCAAAATGGATAACATTTTAAATTTAATATGTAGCCGTAAATTACTTTTCGAATATTTTCCCCATGACTTTTTGCAAAACATTCGCCATTATGACTTCAGGTACATATATTTAACTTTAAGATTGATACTAGTATTTAGACCTAACGTTGTAAAAAGTTAACGTTATATAATCAAATGATTTATAGGTAATATTCTTGCATTTAGAATACTTTCTCTGTGTATATTAAAATTAAATCTAGTAATGATGAATATCAT
Organism: Nectonema munidae; assembly: GCA_030549495.1. Taxonomy (NCBI): domain Eukaryota; kingdom Metazoa; phylum Nematomorpha; class Nectonematoida; family Nectonematidae; genus Nectonema; species Nectonema munidae. The sequence goes on from JAUIRK010000463.1 coordinate 72,961, forward strand.
TGTTGAATTTCAAAAAATTCAGGAAAACTAGCGAAAAAAGCAACACATACCAGACTCTTTCTAGCAAGGAAAAGGGATGTAAAAATTGAAAGTTATATTGGTAAATTAGTTACCTAATGATCATTTTTTGAATGCATTAACTTTCGAATTTATAAAGAACCTTTTATTTTATTTCCAGTGTATTTTTAGTTCCAATTAAGGCATTAATGAACAAAAATGCAAATCTATATGATTCGCATTTTCATAAATTTATTAAATTAAAAGGGTTATTAGTCCGTTTATTTTCTCCTCAACGTCTATCTTTCTATAGTTTTTGCCCTCCACATGTTGGCAACTATGGAAATATACAGGTTAAAAATATTTTAGTTCATGGTATGATAATATATTTTTACTCTAGCAAACACTAGCTTATGAAATAAATTGTATGGAGTATATATTTAAATTTAAAATACTTCTTGAGCTCAGGAGGATGATCTTTAGACATTTTGACAAATTAGGAATAGCAATTTACAAAAAAATTTAATTAAAAATGTTGCTTTTAGATTCTTAAATTATAAAAGCATATTTTTAAAATAGAAAAAGTTTTTATTTTTTACTAATATAACACAGGATTTAAGAAAGTTTTTTTTATACAAATGAAATAGGACTTGGTATTATTTTTTTGCAAGCGATATTGTAAATCTCCGCCTTCTTGCTTGTGTTATTCATTAGTTATTTAAAAAGCAAAATTATTTTGTCTAAAAACGTGATGTAAAATAAAACAAACGACTTCTTCAAAAAAAATATTAATAAAAATAAGTAGGAAGTTGTTGAATTTGGGAAATTAACAAACATACACATACTTTATATCATAATTAGATTAAATATAATTTACCTTCTTTATGTAAGTCATTTTTTAAGAACTATCTGTCAACTTGATGTAATTATTCAATTGCTTACTGTTGTTGTAATCAGTTAAAAATTCTACTTCAAGCGTGAAAATAAAATCTAAGCGGCATTGCAAATACACATTACAAACTGCCACTTCAGAAATTTAAGCTCTTAAAACTGCAAATGTGGTGATACGGCGTTTAAAAAAGTTCGCTGCACTGAGCTACTTTTTTAAAAATTCTTTTACTGCAATGATACACTCTCCAAGTAAAATGCGTACACCTCTAGTAGAGAACTTTTTTCAAAAAAATTTGGTCATTGCCTGGAATTCAATTTTTTTTCTTGGCAATCTATCCTATTAATATAAAAAAAAATAACGAAACTTAAAAGAATATAATGAACCCTCAATACAATAAATATTAAAAGGAACGTAAAAAATGACGCATTTTCTATTTAATATTTTTTCAGCATATGTAGTTGTTCTGAAGGAGTAAAAGGATTGAGTAGTGGTTATTGAAAACCTTATTTAGCGAGAAGGCACAATTCCGCCACTTGTATCAAACTATGAAGGAAAGAGACTTGATGAGAGGTTGAAATCAATACCTTGAATTATCGAAACCTAGTATCTAACCAAACTTATGTTACGACCTTGCTCAGACCTTATAACTCTGAAATTAGTAAAAGGTAAGCTTAATCATGCGTCTTATAATTTTATTTCATCATTTAAATATTACAAAGATAAATCAAAAATAAATTACGTTTTTTTAAAAACAATTTTAAAATGATTTCCTTTAAACCTAGCAAATGGCTCTAAAAAAAATATATTTTTAATAATTTTTAATCATAATTTTGAAAATGATTAGTGATAAGTATCAGCCTGATTTAAGTTTTGATAATATAAATAATGAAACTACTTCAAAATCTTTTATAAAACAAAATTCTAATGAGGTAATTTACTTATGCTTTGACACTAATTTAACCTTCCTCACTTCAACACTTTTAAGTTTTACATTTTTTGATATAGGGTTGTTAGATTTTTACCATTAAACAGTGACAAAATAGGATTAAAAAAAGAACAAATTTTTTTGCTTACAACTATACTTAATGAAAATACTTTAAGAGTGTAAGAAGTTTTTATATTAAAAAAGGATAATTTATCATATTAGGTTGAGTCAATGCCTTCATTTTTATATTAGTTATATAAAAAGTAGTTCTTAAAAAGACTTGAAAGTGTTAGTGCTAAGATAATGAAAGAGAAAATTAAAATAAGCAATTATGTGCTAAAATTTTGTGTCTGCCCTAAATTATTAGGGGGCAAAATAACATTTTTCAGTTTTCACCCCTTGTGAAATTAGGAGTGGTTGCTCCAATTCTCTTCTAGTTTCAAATATAAAAAATATTTTACCAATTATCATGTCAATAATATCACATTTTAACATCATATTATTTATTTTTCTTCAAGATATGAATCTTGAATGAAAGTGGTCCGCAGTTTTGCTCGAGGGAAGCGGGTTGGATATCCCTGGTATAGACTATTGAGTAACGCATGATAAGATTTTCGAAAATATTCTCTTCTACGTAGTTTTTATATAATCACATCATCATTGACTTTTGTTTTGAATGGGGTCTTTCCGCTCATTTTACGTGATTTTATAATCTTTTGCATATCTCAAAAATTTAATCTTTCACTCTGGTATAGGCCTCTTAGCATCTCGACAAGGGGTCGCACGTGCGTAAACTTTGGGAATCACGGATTTTAAATATTAAAAGTGTGATGACGTACTATATTACAAGGCCTCAATGTCGATTTTAGATATTCATTGAAAGATGTTCTGGATCTTACACACGTATGTTTTATGTTGCAACGAAAAATGTTTGATTTATTTTCTTCAACATCTATCCTTGATCTATGAGTTGCATAAACAGAAAATTATACCAAAATGATACAGATTTTTTATTTTGCGTTTTTAAAACATTGGGCCCTAAAGAGTGTCTATAAATTTATTATTTATTTTAACAATTATGAATAAAACTATTTTTAAAATTAGAATCGGAGTCGCAATAATTAATGCAACTCCTCCGACTACACAACCCTGTTGTACTTATACCATTTTCAATTTAAGTACACCCCTTTACAATTCAATTAGACCCTTTTGCAATTTTGTTACGTTTTTTTTTATATTTTAAAATGTAGTTATTTAAAAGAAACACTAGTTACTCTAAATCAAATTATAATGAAAAAAATTAAAAACAAATTTATCGCAAAAATAAATGGGTTTCAGTAAAATATTTCTTAGATATGGTCTAATTTTATTCTTAACTAATGAGATAAACACTGTTGATATATCAGGAAAACTGCCTGATTTTAATAGCTAATGACTATTCAAAAAAATACAATTATAATTTTAAATAAAGAATTCATAATTAAAAAATAGAGCTGAATACAGTATAAATTTTTTCGAATGTTTTTTTGTTGAATACTTTTCAACCATTATAAGATTTTGATTTACTTTTTAAAATGAGGTATTTATCGCCTTATTCTTATATGCTCAATGCAATTGAATACGCGTTTTCCAAAATTAAAAATAACGCATTAACTTTCTAAGCAAAATAAATGTGAAAAAATCATAGCTCAAATTATTGAGCTATAAGAGAATAAATACTAACTAATGCTATGAATTTGTTAATTTTTTTAAATTTTATTCTTTATAATTTGTTAAATTTTAACATATATTATATTGGTTAAATTGTAAAATATACAAAAAATTTCTAAAATGCATTTTCGAATTGAAAAAAGAGTGTAACGGAATTGCAAAAAGTGTAACTGCAAAAGATGTAATGGAATTGCAAACGGGTGTGTTTGAATTGCAAAAGGGTGTACTGGGAATGAAAATGGTACATCTAAAAACCAACAAGTAAAAACTGATTATTTAAAAATATATATCTTTACATTTAACGGCATCTAAATTTCTCTTTGCATACTTGAAATGAAAACTTCATGAGTGCATAATGTGTTTGTAGTTAATTCACATCCTCTGACACGAAATGAATGCTCCGCCTAGTGTTTTATTTACTTATATCTGTGAAATTAGCATAAATGGTAGTCGTAACTAATATAATTCAAAAATAACTTTACTAATCTAATTAGTAAGTGATACTAATTTTTTTCTCGGTGATTTACTGCTGAAAGCCCCTTTTTTATGAGAGGCAAATGGCCTATAGCTAAATCCGGCCCTTATTATATAAATTATCTAAAATATACCTATCATATAAATTATTCAAAATATAATTAGTATCATATATATATTTTTTAAAATATTCAATGAAAGTTTTAATACATGCTTGTTATTCATAAGTTTGCATAGTGCTCCTGTAGAATTTCGGAACTCACCCTTGGGAGCGCTATCGCCTACGTTGAGAATTGCTGGTCTAAAGACCAATTAAATTTTGATCGTTTTTATTGAGTGCACACTTTCTATTATATTTTTGTTTTTTACTATTTACTTTTAATTTTTAAGAAACCAAACTATTTACTACGTTTTACTTTAGCTGGGCATACAAAATCCATTTCTTCCTTAAAATTTAGTCCCGATGGAAATTGGCTTGCAACATCTGGTATTTTTTTTCTAAGCATTATATAAATTTCTATTATTTTAATTTAAGGCTCTGATAAACTCGTCAAAATATGGGGTGTTTATGATGGAAAATTTGAAAAAACAATTGCCGGACATTCTTATGTAAATACTTTTTCTCCATCTTTTTTTAAGTATACTGTATTTACCAATTATTTTATTATATTTTTTATCAAATTACTTTGTTTAAATTCTATTGCCCTTTTATAATATAGTTTAATTTTTGAATTATTCATAAAACTAAAGAAAAAATATGTTTAAAGTTAAAATATTACATATTTCTTTAGAAGCGAATTTCAAATGTTTCAGAATAGATAAATGTTAATCATGTTTTTAAAAAAAAACCACACAAACTCGGATCGATTTTTAGAATTATTCTAAAATTATGATTTATATAAAGTACCTTATAAATAAATTGATACTCAGTATTTTCATTGGGTTTAAATATAAAGGTTGGTTATGTTTATAATCCACTCTTTTTAACATACTATCGAAAATATAACAATTCAAATACATTTGCTCACGTTCTTACTGTGTTCAAATTTTTCTTATGTTTAGTTTTAAATACGCCTAAACAACCTGGAAACTACAATGACTAGGAAGTCAGAGTTGCGAAGTCGGAATTCGTTGTCGGAGATAAGTCGGAATCGTCGAATTTTTTAGGTATTGCAAATATTTTATAAGTATTTTATATAATAATAAAAAGTTTGATATACAGAAAGGCTCTTCTTTAGGCAAAATCTGTGGTAAGAGTTGGCATTAAATTTATTAAGTTTCAAAGTATTTTTGGAATTTGGAGTCGGAGCTGGATATTTTTCCTCCTACTTAATAACCCTATTAGAAACGTTTAAAAAATTTTCATTTTCACTTGGTAAAATCTTATTGACGACGTGTGGATCTTAGTGATGATAGAAGATGGAAGCCATGTTAAATTGAAGAGATAAACGTTTATAAAATAGCTTAAGCTCACCAGGATAGAGAGCAAACTGTTTATAGGGTACACGCCAAATTTTGTGTTTTCTGATGATGATGCGCCTCTATCATTTAATTCAACTTTAAATTTTGAAATGATCATAGTTAATTTTATAAAGGAAAATTAATAATTTTTATATTTCCAAAGTTAATTTTTTTTCCATTATTTGTGTAAAAACTTCCAAAAAGTGCTTTTATTAGACTTAGGTTTTCTAGATATCAAAGATTTCAAAAAGAATTGCGTACTTTTTAATGTAGAAGAGAAAGTGATAAAACACCATTACTGATTACAATGCGCCACTTTTGGCGTATGCCGCATGGGTTGGCTTCTCATGTGGTAGAAGGACATGGTTTTGCAAAAGAGGAAATGATTTTGAGTTTTTATTTTGCCAAAATGTTTTATGTTTTGCATGATTCAGAAGTTTGGAATATTTTTGTGAAATTAGGTCGGGGGGGGGGGGGGAGTTAGGAGAATGATTTAGCCTCTTTCTTTTCTGTGAATTGATCTGCTTCAAAAATACCTTGGTTAGTGAAGTCAAAACATGAAACGAATAAAAAGTTTTTGAGAATTTATCTATACCGCTTATAGAAAAATCAAGTATATCTCTACTTTTTTTATATTCATCGCGAAGTATTATTATCCCAAATTTGTTGTTTCAGGGTATTTCTGACATAGCTTGGTCTAGTGATAGCAAGTACATCGTCACAGCATCTGATGATAAATCTTGCAAGATATGGGACTTCAACAGTGTATATACTCTACGCTTACCACTTAAACATTCGATTTCAACGTACAGTTTCTTTTAGGGGCAGTGCGTTAAAACCTTGAATGGTCACTCAAATTATGTCTTTTGCTGCAGATTCAATCCTCAATCTAACTTGATTGCTTCTGGATCGGTTCTCTCATTCATTTCTTTCTTTTATTTAAAACATGACATATTTAATTTTTCAATTCAAACATAGTTTGATGAGACTGTGTGCTTATGGGACGTAAGAACAGGAAAATTATTGAAATCACTTCCAGCTCATTCCGATCCAGTCACGGCTGTGGATTTCAACAGAGATGGCTCCCTTCTTGTTTCGTCCAGTTATGATGGTTTGATGTAAATACTTCAATTCTCTCCTTAGATTTGTCTTATCATTCAACTATTCTAGACGAATTTGGAGCTCTGCAACTGGTCAATGCCTTAAAACACTTGTAGGTAAATGTAGTACTTTAATTTTATAACTTCTGCTTTATAACCTTAAACTATCGTTAAAATTTTTAAAACAAACCTACTTCATCTAATATATTTTTTTAGGAAATTTAAGTAAAGCATAAATTATTATAGCGTTTTATATCTATACTATCATGTTGAAAAATCTCATTTTTCCCCTTTATAGCATGTTTTTTAAACGTTCGTTTTCAGTAGTGGTACAAAATTCAGAAAGATAAGAATTTTTTTCTAATCATAAACCTTTTATTAATTCTTAAGAGCACCTCTTCACGTTAACACAGTGGCGTATCTAGGATAAGTGCAACACGAAGCGTGCTAGTTTGGTAAATCATAAGCCAAATATGTTTATATCTTCCAAAACCTCAAGAGATTAATTAGGCAGGGGAAACAACTCCTCATAATTTTAGTAACCTTCATTCAAAACCTCAAAAGTATGAAGACGTGAGAACTTTTCTTAATTACTACCATTCAGCTAGATTTTCCTTTGTATTTAATTTGATATTTTTTTATAATATAGTTTGCTTCTTGTTTGTTTTGATATAATAAAAATAGGGAGACAACTGAGAACAATCCTTTTTTTGAGGACTGAAAAAATCGATTTTAAATGATCTTTAGTTAAAGTGGATTGTAACGAAGTAATCGTGCTCAACGTTATCTCATCAAGTTTGACTAAAAATAAAATTACATCAAGTTCTATTTTATCTAAGTTTTAGAGAACTCAACTTTATTACTTTAATTTGACTAAAATAAATCATCTTAAAAATAAATTTTAAATGATCTCTAAAAGTTTACTTATTCTGAGTGATATATAATTCACATAAGTTTTTTTAGGGAAGGGATGTAACCCTTGACATATTTTTTAGGGTCACGGAAAAGAAATTTACATTTAAAAAATGAAATCAGATAATATTTCTGACCTTACTCTACTAAGAATAAGAAATTTTTTTAGAAGTATGGTTAGGGTTAGATAATGTTATTTTTAAAATATATTTTTCAAAATTAAAATTTAGCAATTCAGTAAAAACAAAGAACTTTATTCGAATGTACAACATTTTAAATTTATTGCAAGTAACTTATGCCTCAGCCAAAACATTAAAAAGTTATAATTTTTGAAATCATAACGAATTCGGCGATAACACATTGTTGATATAAGGAATCCTTTTGATTTGAATCTCATTCCAAAGGGAGCGAAATGTCTTTTCGTACTCTGATAATAATTTTTGCAATAAAATGAATGTTTTGATTAAAAATCGTCAAAAAACTATGCTTATTTTGAAGTTTAATATCCGCGTTTTTTAAATCTTTTCAGATATAGAGAATTTTGGTTTAAAAACGTTAAATGCTTAATAATTTTCATCATCTTATTTTTCCTGTATTCAATTATGAAAGGAAAAGAAAAACCTTAAAGAAAACAATTCACTTATACAATTTGAGTGGAACCCACTTGATACTATTTCTTTTTCTCCAAATATATTTTTCCTGTATGAAAAATCTTCTTTTCAACTAAAGCGACCAAGAATATAATATTTTCCTAAGAAAAGCTACTCAGTTGTACAAAGGTTCGCTATATTCAAGAAAAATCAGTTCAAACTTGTTAAATTGAGTGAACTAAAAAGCACAGATCTGCACTTCGAAGGTTAAAATTAAAATTTAGCGAATATAAGACGTTTCTGAGCCAATTAATTATATATCGATAAGATACAATTACTTTTGAGTGCTCTTAATTAAAATAGCAAATTTTTCTACGGATTTTATGTGCTATTTTTTCACATTTATCGTTACAAATATTACTTCTATTTATTCATGGCTAAGGAATATGGAACTTTTATAGTTGCGTGCAGCATAATTATTTCTGCAGCAATATACATTTTTTGTGCCTAACCTTCTATATGCAATGAGTCAAATTTTTCAACTCAACTTCCAACTTAAAATTTTCATGTATAAAAACTTTTATTTACAAAATTTTTTATCAATAAAGTTCATATTGATGGCTCTGTGAAGTTCTTCGCAAAGTTACTAATGTAATATTTTTATAGTGAATGCGTTTTTATAATGAACATTTATTGAGCCTCTAGGCATGGAATATTCAATACGAGAGGCTTTACTCAACTTCTACAAAATTCCCCTAAATGAAAGTTAGGTTTCTTAAAAACTTAAAACAATGGACTATATCTGTTTAAGGCGAAGAAAATCCACCCGTTTCCTTTGTCAAGTTTTCACCCAATGGAAAATATTTACTCGCGAGTACTTTAGACAAGTAAAGTTTAATTTATTTATTTTTCCAGGTAACCAATGCTATTTTTTGAGAGGGAACGGGGTTTGAAGCTAACCTCTAATTAAACTAGAAAAACTAATCTTAAAGAGAAATAACAAACCATTGAATTAGATATTATCAGTAATTTTAAAAATACTAATTATTTTTCCTTTGAAATTTATATTTTTAAAAAAAATCATTTTTATGCTTTAACATTAATGCTATATCATTTAAGCAGTGTTTCTCAACGTAGGTGGGAGATCCATATTGAATTGGACTAGTTTTTTCAAAAAGTGGACAAGAAATTTAAGGTAGAAGGGAGGTGAACCATATTTTTTGTTTAAATACAACTTTCTTTATAGCACAAATTGATATACATATATATATATATTTTTTTCTTTAACCCTTTCAATATTGGGGTTTTTGTCTTAATCTAACTGAGGGGTTAGGCTGGTGCCGAACTGCTTTTTATTTAAATATTTTCAGAAGTATAGTGACTTGAGCAATGTGCTTTTCCACAAGCAATGACAGAATATGTGCTTACTTTTCATGAGAGTTTTAACTACACTTGCCCAATTTATTGTTGAGCAAAAACTTTTTTTCTTCGATTTTTCTGAAAAATATACAACTTTATTTAGATTTCAAACAAGAAATGAAGTTCTAAGTTCAATAGAGGTTGTCTGTGAATGTGTTACACCAACATGTGAAAAAGTACAAACCGGTTATCGACCACAGTCGACATTACAAAAATGTGAATCGTCTGCGTTTATTAATGCTTTTTAATACAAATCGTCTGCTTTATACTAGATATCGTCTGATTATTCTGGTCGTAACGGTTTAATATAATATTAAAAAAGATTTTATAATTACCTTAATACTACTAGGGGACGGGGCAGTCGACACAAATCTTATTTCCTCGGAAGTGTGAACTAAACAAACCACATGGGTCTTCTAAAACGAAGAATATATTTACGTGCCACTACCTACAAGAATTTTGCAAATAAGACAATAATAAAAATATATTATCTGGGGTCCAGCGTACCCCTCCCAGTTTTAAAAGGGTTACTTTTTGCAAAATTTTTGCTATCCCAATTAGTATAATGTTTGTCTGCTTTTGTATATGCGTGTATTTTAGTCGGTATATGTGTATGAGTGTTTTTTGGTCAACAGCACGATTCTTTAGACTTTTTCACAGACTATAAAAGGAAGCATCGCGAAAATCTTAATAAGAACTCTTGCGGATTTGATGGATATAAAACTCCAAACTGGATTTCATACCCTATGACTCTATGAATGAAAATAGGGGTGATGAATTAGAGAAAGTTATCTGTAGATTTGGAAGGCGAATATCTTTTAAAAGATTAAAATTGTATTTGATCCACTATTTTTTGAGTACTAAAATTTTAATCGACAGTTTTTTAACCGGTTAACAGCTAGAGTCGACTTTACAAAAATAAAATCGCCTGCGTTTATCAATGCTTTTTAATACAAATCTTCTGCTTTACATTAGATATCGTCTGATTATTCTGGTCGTTAACGGGTTAACCCATTAACGACCAATGTTCCTATTTTGGAACATAAGTAATTTCATCTTCGTCTGCTTTTTTCAATGACTTTGAATATAAATCGTCTGCGTTTTTTTTAGATATCGTCTGCTTTGCTTGGTCTTAAATGGGTTAATGCCAAATTTATTCAAATTGTTTTGTTGCAAAATTTTTTTTGATTAGGATCTTATTTGATTCAGTTTAAGTCTTTTCTTTTTTTGATTTTTAAAAATCCCAACTTTTCAAATATATTCAAATATCTTCCTCCTAGTTTGCAATCAATAAATAAAAATACAGAATTTCTTTTCTATTCTATAAGAAATTTTCATTTTTTTTGCCCCTTTTTGAAATTCATCCTGCAATCTTGACAGAGGCCAAACTAGAAATAAAAATGAAGCAAATGTTTTAATGCATCCCACCATACTTATTTTTTATTTTTATTTACGCAATTTTTTAAGTATACGGATAAAATCTTTTTATCGCACGCAGAATAGAAACAAGTTTTTATTTTTAAGAACAATTAAGTGGAATTTTTTAATTCACAAGTAATTAAATTTGATTTACATAATAAGGATGAATAAAGAAGCAAAATAATCTAAATTTAAGTTTAAGGGCCTCTTTAAAACTGTGAAATGCCACTCCCCTCTTTGCTTTTCCAGAATTTATCAGCTGAGTAAGTCTGACTTCTAACTTTATCTTTTATCCAAAAAATCATGATTTTCAGTCCAGAGGTCCTCAGACTTTTTAACCCATCGTCCCCTTTATAAATTATTATTCACTTTCTCCTCGACAAGTTTAATAAAAATATGAAATCATTCTTTGCATTTCTAATGATGAACAATAATAATACATGAAAATTTACCTTATAAATAATTATATATAAAATAATATTTTATTTTTTGTTCTTATACTAATACACACGGTTGTGGAGTCGGAGTTGTATTAATTATTTCGACTCCGACTTCATTCATAAATAGTTATATTCCAATTAAAAAAATAAATTCCTAAACATTGTGCAACGTTGAAAAAACGCAACATAAAAATCTTTATCGTCATTTTAGTTTAAGCTTTTGCAGCTAAAAATTCAATAAAAGGCTAAAAATTCAATAAAATTAAAGAACGAACTTTTTATTTCACGTTAAAATTAGTTTAAAACTCAGTTTTAAGCAGAAAGTTTAATTTTAAAGGAACCTTTGGAATTTTTTTAGGATAAATTCAATTCATGAATCGTATTGTTTTGTCTAAGATAAAAAGGTTATAGGCTTTGAAAATCTTTTTGAAGACAATGCAACAAAGGCACTAACCTACAAATACAAACCAATAATTATGTTGAAGGAAAGAGACCGAACTTTTTGCTTGAAACACAAAGCAGAAATGTCTATAATTCAGGAACTCTTTCAATGACTATCTGAAATCTGAAACAATCGACCTTGAAGTATGATACATGTCATCACTCTTTGTTGAGATTTATAATATTTGAAACAGAAAAGTTGATGTATAATTATAAATTTTTAAAGTCAAAATCGCAAAATTATAAATAGGTGGTCATAAGTGTTGAAAAAAAATGATAGATAAATGGAGTTGCGGTCTCAAAAATTACAAATAAGTGGAGTCAGAGTGGAAGTCAAAAAATCATAAATGAGTGGAATCGGAGTCACCAAATATTTTTCCGACTCCACTAACTTTCATGACTATCTCGATCTTTTCGTGCCCTAAAATTTAATTGATTTTCCATAACATAAGCAACCCCCTTTCAACCTCTATGTAATAATGGACTCCTATAAAACTTTCATTGACATTAGGGGGTCGATATCTATCAGTTTAGAGACCCCTGGTATAGTCATTGGTAGGCTTCAAACATTTTAAGAACATGTTCTATCAACAACAGTTCTCAATAGCAACGGGCACCTCGTTTTTTCATACTCTATACTTTATTATTATATACTAGTATTTGAAATGAAGCTATTTTTCGCACTTATTCGAAATTCCATATATATTACAAAATTTAAACCAAGAAAAGTATATAAGATTATTCATATGTGTTTTTATACAAAAAAAAGTAATAAAAACTAAAAAATTTAGTTATATAATTTTGTCGGCATGTAAAAACTTTGCTAGCACGTTTTAATTATAACCAATTATGTAAACAAAATTTTTACACACTAAAATTAGTAGTTTTTGTCTTTTGAGTTCGCCTCTAGCAATAGGTTCGCTAAGATGACAAATTTCCAATTACATGTTCACGCAAATCCGCTAAATACCAGGACCGAGTTTATATTGGATTGAAATGAGAATTGGTATGCTAGTACAATGTATTTAAGCACTTTTTTATTATACGAAAAGATATTTATAGAAATATTTTATTAATTTTTAGCAGGATCAAGCTTTGGAATTTTATTGACGGCAAAGTATGAATTAATTTTACTCTATTCACTTTCAAAGAGATTTTTTTACCTCTGCGTGATTAATTTTATTTATTGTATTAAGAACTTTCGTTTTAGCATTGTTCTTTATTGTCGTTATTGCCTAGGTCTAAATGTAATTTTTATTCTGCTGTGTTAATTTGAGATGAAATTGTTTTCACCCTTTGAGGCATCGAATCCTTATATATATATTATTATATATATTATAGATTTCTGCACACTTTAGTTTCTTTTTTCTTGAATCACTTTTCTCTTTAAAATCATCCAAATCTAAACTTATTAATTTTTTGGAACATTGATTTATTATCTCAAGTTTAGCTATAATTTTTCTAAAATCATGGCGATCGACTCGGGGATTCCTTGTTCTCGAATCCCCGGTCCCTTGATAGTTTATATAATCCTCGTCCTGGAAATTTCCTTTTCAAATTCCTCTGCCAAAATTCTTATAAAATTTGTTTGATTCAAAAATAAAACATGCCGATTTTAGTGTAGTAGCACAAACTACTGCAAGCTCCAACAATTATTTGCATTGATCTAACTTTAGCATTCTAAGTTATCAAAATTTAGGCCATAAAATAGTTACATTTTATTAATAAGCAAAACGTTGTGCTTGGCATTGAAAAATTCTTCTAGCGTATTTTGAGCGCCTTCATATTTTAGTGTCATTTTCAGAATTGTTAATATGTTTTAGTATTTTAGTAAGGCAAAATACTAGATGCAAAGTCGTAGATTTCTCACTTTCTGATGCAGCATTCACTACCTTCTTTAAAAGTCTTTAGAAAACATATCACTTATTCAAGATTGACGTGGGCATAAATGCATCCAAATAGTGAACAATTTTTTCTTCCATGCTATTATATTTATTCGAAATCGATTGGAATATATCACGTCTAGAGTCCCATCTTACAATGATAGACAGTATAATGCAGTTGGTTCAATAGGCCGCTTTGTTTGAAAAAGCGAGAAGGGATTTTGAGAACAATAGAACGTTTTTACTTTCAGGAATATGCTATTGCAAATAATTTTCATTAAAAATTCAACGCAGAATTGTGTTTATATTGTGATTATATTGTGATCTAAGCAACTAAATAAATACTGTCACATTTTTAAATTACTGACTAAATGGTCTGTTACGAAAATCAGCTAGCGCGTACCAGTGGCAGGTCTCTGCAATAGATTAAAAATAGTAAAATTCAGTACTGAAGGCAAAAAAAAAAATTTGGTTATGGTATTAAAATAGACATAGTGAGCGTATTAAGGCAACGATTAAAGTCTTGACGTATTTACCATTTAGTCTTTATCTAATCAAGCTGTAAATTTGAACTCAAAAATATTTTTGTTCAAGGCAACTGTAAATAACTTTTTGTTGATAAATATAAGTAGAACTTTTTTAGTAATTCTAATATGTTAATCTTAAAGTTCGCCTTTACTTTTATTGGATTTAATTCATAATCAGTGGTTTCTAATTGATTTCAAGCCTTCGGTTTGAATAAATGAAGCGTTTTGTTTCGATTTTAATTTTATTCTAAATAACTTTTTATTTTTCTGTAGTGCTTAAAAACATATGTTGGACATGAAAATCAAAAGTACTGCATCTTTACAAATTTCTCAATTACTGGATGCCAAGTAATTTTTCGATAAATTTAAATCTTTCAAATTGTTTCACTTTTTTAAATCATGCTTTCGCAATTTTTTTGCTTACTTAACTTTAAAATAACTTTCTTATCTTCAGCATCAAAATTTAAGCTCTAATGGCATCCATTTTTTGATAAAATGAAAAAATTAAAACTATTATTTTGGCTTTAAGGTTTTTTATGATATAGTAGTATAAAAGGTTTTTCTATTGAGATGGATTGTTTGAATGATACTAGTTTTTAGCAAAGTGAAGAAGAATTAACGTGAAGAAGTCTGCTTCTATATTTAATAAAAGTGAAAGAAAAACCCTTATTCATAATTTTCAGAGTTGTAATTATATAATTAAAATTTTTGAATTTTCTTGGGCCTGGTTGTTAGGATCGATTTCAAACTAGATACTGGGTTTACTTTGATGCTTGATTTATTAAGAATTAGGCAATACACAATCACAATCTATGCGATTGGAAGGAGCTTTAAAATGTATTATTCTTTTTATCACTAATTAACAAAGTAAGAAGTCATTTTAGATTATCCATCCTTTTTAATGATTTGTTCATTCTTTTTCAATCAAATAAAATGTGTAGTTTGATGTTAATACGACTTTTATTTAGTGCATCATCTCTGGTTCAGAAGACAACAAAATATACCTATGGGATATTCAAACTGCAAAAATACTACAAGTCCTTACCGGTCATACAGGTTATAAATTATATGTGTATTAGTTTTAAGACTTTGTGACCTCGTGTTATAAATAATTTCGCTAATAAACATTGCGAATAAGCACATTTTAGAATCATAATGTTTTCTTTGGATGAAGCGAAGCGAAACCATGGTAAATAGAGATTGTGAGAAGTACAAAAATGTCTGACAGCGTTGACCATGCAATACAATGACTATATGCATTACGCATATTTATACACCTCGCAAGTGAGTAAAGAGAAACTCATACACATGTTTAGCTGTCAAATAAATCAACAAGCTTGTAATGAGATAAAAATTTAAATACTAATACTTTAGAAGAATCGAAATCATTGTAAGCATAAAAATTTTCGTTTCTCCAAAAAGAATAAATATAGGCTAATGTTTCGATTGTGGTATATTTGCTTGTGTATGTTCAAAGAAAATTGGTAGCAGAATCTTTTCATTTGTATGTTTTTTTTATAAACGCGATTCTTTCAAAGGAATTAGATAACGGATAGCGGGGCCCCTACTCTACAAGAGTAAAAATTTATCCATGTGTTTATATTTCATGCAGTCTGCTTTTCTTTAACCAATAAATAAAATATATAAAAAAGCGCGAAAAGTTTGATAGAGTACATAAATTTTTTTAGAAACATAACTTTACAGAAAAGACTCGCAATAGTAACTCGTTACTGCTGCTTGTGTGTGGCCCAATTTGATAAAATGGTTAAAATAGGCTTAAAACCTGCCCTGATTTGACTAGTTGGTTTATTTGAGGTTATTTATGTATCATTCTTAAAACAAAAGAAAAAAGCTCATAAAAACAAAAAATAAATATAGATAAAATTCTGTTACAATCAACTGTCGTTAATCCGAACCTCAGTAAACGGAATCCTTCATAGAAATGTTTTAATAAAAAAACATATCTTTTAAAGTTAAATTAAATGTGTTAATAATAATAATTGAAATGAAATGTGTTGTCAGTATTCTGTACTAGAGAAAACCTTTTTTTTGACTGAAACATCTTAAGCTACCACAATTTCAATAAATTTTGTAGTAATTACATTATAAAAAATTTATTTTAAATATTATTCTTATTTCTCTAAAATAATAATCTTTTATTAAATACTAGCCGGTCCCGTGGTCGTTTCTCGCTTCGCTCGAAACAGTGTTTCTCGCTGCGCTCGAAACATAGGATTCTGGGTAGTGTGTATATTGAGTTGCTAATTCAAATTCGGTTCGCTCGAAACGACCACGGGACCGGCTAGTTTTTTTTGTTTAGGCTACGCTCGAAACATAGAATTCTTGTAGTGTGTATTTTGAGTTGCTAATAGTGTTATATGGTGTGGTGGTCAGTTTATTGTCCCGTGGTCGTATATGGTGAAATATGGTTTAATGTTGAGTTATTTGTTTTTAAATACACACAAAACATATAAATAATTTCAACCAATCAGAATGATTAAAGCGACACTCACACTACAGATATATGAACTCATCACACATATAAAAATACACATAAAACATATAATAATTTTAACCAATCAGAATGCTTCAAGCGACAAACACGCATACAAACTCATCACACCATATAAAAATACACACAAAACATATATAAATAATTTCAACCAATCAGAATGCTTCCAGCGACAGACACACACACAGACGCTAGCTTATTATAATAGATAGATGAGAAAATACAAATTATATATTTTTTATTCCATTTTATTAAATAAGTCAATTGCGAATTATTATCGATTGATTTTTATTATATTATCTATATACCATAAAGAATTGTTATGAATTCAAAACGAAACCATTTAATTTAAACTTGATAATGCCTTCATGATCTACAAATATAATGTAAGTTATTCAATTAGAAAAATGGTGTAGTGTATGAACATTATATTTTTGGAAATACAGTATTAAATTAAGATTCAAATCTATATAGCCATATTACGCTTATTAATCTTATGTACATTGTGGTTTGCAGATACTAGATGTAAATTAAGAAAATATTTATACCCGCAAACGAGAATAACTGCACAGTACATGCCTCTATTGCAGCATATTTTTGAATAATCGTAAAGCAAAACAAAATGTGGATCACAGATTCAAAACTAAGGAATTCTTTATTAGATCCTGAAATAAGGCATTTTGACTTAATATTCTTTTTACGATTCAAAACTTTTTCAAATATATTATAGACGTTGTCATAAGCACTGCTTGTCATCCTACACAGAATATCATTGCTTCTGGCGCCATAGAAAAAGATACAACGATCAAACTGTGGCATAGTGAGATTTAATCAACTCTTTTTATTTTATAATATAGCTACGAATAAATAAAATCTTTTTTCTTTTCGGTCTCTTGGAATTGCTTTTAATCTCTGTGGTGAAAAAAGAAAAATAATAGATATGGATGCATTTATTTTCTCCCCCATAATTTTCTATAAGTAAGAGTTGCTGCTTGTTTATAAAACATGTATGATGATCGCATTTTTCCTATCGAACATATTTTACAGACGATGCGTGAGAGTTATATAATAATAATCCATTGCTTCAATATGCACACAATAAGTGAGCAATGTTTATCACAGTGTCGCCTCTTTTTAGTATTTTTGAGCAAACACATGTTGATGATCCACTAGATTTTCTCTTCCGCTTTCTCTGCTAAAACTCAATCATCCACTCAAGCTCTCATTCAAGCCCTCTTCTCTTGTTAAGCTCTCCTATCTCATTCAGCTCTCTTCTCTCCAGTGACATAGCTAGGTGGGGCATGAGGGGCCGTTTCCACACTCCTATGTACCACATGGTGCAGCCATGCGATATCAGTTTTTGAAAATTTCTCCAATGAAAGGATCAAGAAAGTATAAATAATGTTGCGCAAGTTTTTGTTTTTAAATTGTGCCCCTTCTATCAATTTTTTTTTGGCTACACCACTGCTTCTATCTAATTTGCATTTAGAGTTAAATTAAAATAGTTTTCAATCGTTACAATTTTATATCAATGAATATTGTTAGACTCGCGCTAAGAATTTTTTTTCAACAAAAGTCACTTAATCTTTATCACTACGTTTGCTACATTTTGTACATTTGAAAACTTTAATTTTTTCAAGTCCAGAAATTTTTTTAATTGTTATTTGGGAATGAATAATTTGACTATCTATTCAGTTTAAAAGCAAGAATACTTTATTTGCTTAATATTTGAGCAGAGATATTTTTTATAATGTTCGATTGTTAAATTTTATAAGTAACACTGTACATAATTAATTAAATCTTTTTTTTTAAGAAAATTTGTTGATTATTATAATAAAAATATAATATCGAAACAAAATGTTTCAGTTGTTAAAAATGTACTTGATCTATTTATGACAGCTGTCAGAATTTTATTTGTAGACAGAAATACTAAAAAAAATGCAATGATTTTTTTCTCTTATACTTTGATTTATGTTAGTTTGGTCCTCGGACATTTCGCCCCATTATTTTCATAAGACAGTTCGTCCCATGGACAATTCGCCCCATTATTTTCATAAGACAGTTCGTCCCATGGACAATTCGCCTCATTATTTTCATAAGACATTTTGTTTTATGGAAAATTCGCCCCGTTATTTTCATAAGACATTTTGTCTCATGGACAATTCTAAAAAATTAAGAGATAAATTGATTAATTTGAAATAATTTAATTAACATAAAATAAACAAGAATATAAAATTTTTTAATAATTTTACACATATAATAAGCAAAGATGGATGAAACTAATAGCCTATGAGACAATTTGTCAGGGTTTTTAATACTAGCTACTTAAACGTTGGCTTTTGCTGCTTATAAAAACCTTAAAATATCAAATAAACTCTAATTCTTTATGCCTCCTATTATTTTGAAATTATTCTAAGAACAGACGGTTCCATTTTAAAATAGTAAAAATTGCTTTATTAGTTTATTTTGTTTCCTTTCTCTCTTATGTTAATTATGTAAAAAATTTTCAATTTTGAGTAAAAGGTAAGGTGCAGCAGGTGTATTTTCATTGACCAGGCACTGATGTACCGCTTATGTCAAACTATGAACAAATTCGTATCGATGAGGAATCGAATCCAGAGGCTTCCGTGCTAAGTCCATCATCTCAACCAACCTGCCATGCCACACATAGAGTATGCTGTAGGGGATACGTCACATTAGTTTTCAAAAAACTTAAGTTATGCTCCGAATTTTTTTAGTTTTTGTTGAAGCTCTAATCAAGAGGAACTTTTTCTGATAGGCTTTTTTTCCTTAAAAGTTATTATAAAAGGCAAATCATTGCAAAATGTTAACAGTTATTTTACTTTTTGTAGCTTGTGTCAATTTAGCTTTTAAACTATTTTTGAATGATGCTGAGTAAAATGAAATAATGCGATCTTAATTTTTTGTTTGCACAATTATAACTTCGTTTTATACCCTTGCCCCTGAATCAATCACATTTTTTCATATAAACATCGTAGGGTGTCTAGTAGACTACTTCATATTTCAAATGAAAAGCCTATTCCACCCCCTAACATTTTTGGATTTTTTTAACTAGTGTATATTCGATGGTTGTAGGTAAAAATGCCCCCGAAATAATTGCCCCAATTAAAAAGTAGGAAAAAATGCCCCCTAATTTTTGATTTTCAGGATTTTTTTTAATTATATAAATATTTTTATTTGGTACCGTTTTGAAAGGCTAAATTTCTAAAATTTCTTAATCTATAGGGTTTTTTTCTTTATAAAGTTCTTGAAAACAATAGCAAAGGTACAGATTTGTGGGAATGTGTTCTTAAAAGCAGTGGGGTCGTTCACAATTGACGTCAACCTTTTTTTTGATAAATTTCAACCCCCCCCCCCCCCTCATGTCAACTTTTAGATATATCATCACTTAACAAAATTGACTTATGTCAACTTTGGATACCCCCCTCAGTTTTAGTTGACGTCAATTGTGAACGACCCCATATATTTAGAAAGTGTTCTGATACACACGAAGTCCAACAATATTTGCTCTTTTATAAAAAAAAATTTTGTATTTAAAAAATTGTCGTATGCTGAGTTTTTTAGTTTACTTTAATTAAATTTTAAATGTTTTAGATGAAAAGTTAACTTTTTTTTTACAAAAAATCTTTATTTGACATATCTTTTTTAAAAATTTTAATTAATAATTTTTTGAATTTTTTTGTGTTGGGGCATTTTTTCCTAATTTTAAATTGGGGCATTTTTTCCTACTTTTTAATTCGGGGCATTTTTTCTGCGCACTATATTCGATATGCAAAATTAATTAAAATATTTTCGCTGGAAGTATAGTATTTAAATTCACCAATTTTGTAAAAAAATATAAAGTAGTCTTATAAATTTAGGACTATAGGTATGCGCTGAATACACTCTATTTTAAAGGAAGGATTGCTTGAATATTTGGTCTCCCGTGGTATTTCCAGACCACTAATTTTGAAAATTGCAAGAAAAAATTTTGAGGATGTGCGCTCCTGGTTTAGTGGATATCCCTATACTAATTCCTAATAAGTCAACTACTCATTTCATTCTACAATTATTATCAAAAGTATTGGTTGGTGAAAAGCTAGATAATGCAGAAACTGAAAAAGGTGTTTTACTTAACCTAACTCTAAATATAGTGAATCTTCAAATGCTATACATGCATAAAGCTTATTATCACTTGTTAAACTAAGCTATATTTTATTGAAGTTTAACGTTCTCAAAAAAAAAGATTTTCCATGTTCAATATTTTGTCTATTTAGTAATTATAGCGCTGATCTTTCAATTTATTCCTTCCTTAACCTACATGATTTCCACAATTGGTAAAGAAAACTAGGCATAACTTTAATTTTCTCACATTGAGGATTTTTCAGAATGTGGAATCAAACGTATCCATGCATAAAAATAATTTTGTTCTAAGCCCTTTCAATCAAAGTATATTTAGACCATATTTGTTTTTAACTTGATTAAAGAATACGTATTCGGTCTTTCAGACAAAAAGCATTTTCAACCCTTGAAATGATCCTTAGATTTTTTTGTAAAGATTTAGTTTTTATTATTGCAACTGTACATTTAAATGGTGCCATTTCTGAAAAATCTCCTCCCATTGATCTCAAAATAAACTAACTAACAAATAATTAAATATAATTGATAATTTATTGGATTTACTTTGGATAAAATATTTTTTCAACATTCGAAGAGAAATAATGCAAAAAAGAATTTAATTTATTTATAAGTATTGTAAATTTGCCTTGAGACTGTCTAAAATATGAATTTCTTGTCTTATGTTTTCGAGTTTTCTTTGCAAATGAGCATTATCTTTCTTGAAGCCTCGATACGTTTTGATTAAATTCACCACATCTGGCGACAAGTTCTGAAAAAGAAGGGAAATGTTATCATCCACAAGTTTCTTATGGAACACGTCAATAACATCAGCGCCTAAGTCATTCAAATCCCTTAAAAGAGATTCTGAAAGTTGAAAACGAACACTCCTGCTTCCACCCTCTTCCAATGAAGGCGTCGTTTGGTCAAGAGAAATCTCTGCTTTCGCACTTTCATTTTCCTGCTTTCCACTCGACGCCTTCTTTTGCTTGTTGGATGAAGCTTCCATGAATCTGGAAAGGGACCAGGATGTTGAACACGGTTCTTCCATCACGTCATCTTCCTCCTCTTCATCATTTAGGCCTGTTTTCGCTTTCTTTCTAGCACTACTCCTCATTTTCTTGCTTGTTGGCGGGAGTGAATACGCTGGGATCGGGTGAATATCGATGCCCTTTGTCTTCTGCACGAAATGTGAGTGACAGAAGCCCGCGTACTTCACGTGATTTTTGCTTTTAGAAATGAATTCGCAGAGAAGACCTGCCTTGTGTGCACACGTGACGTGGAAGTGATTGGTGCACGCTTGCCTATGACAAGACATGCACGCGCCCCATGTCTGATGGGCCTCGCTCACATTACTCTTAGAGCACAGATAGCAGACTTTGTTGAACCTCTCCGCGGGTATCAATGACGTTATGACAGGCTGCATAGTCTTAACATTTGTGAATTCCACTTCAGGAATGTACAGCGCACATATTATGTGAACCCAGTCACCGTTTTGCGTTCGTTTCATAGCTCCAGTGCTGGATGGACAGAGAGCGCAGCAAACATCTGCATCGACACCTTCTTCGCAGCGTTGGCAGAACCAAGGCCCGGAAGGTACGGACACTATTCCGTAACACGCTTGATGCACCGCTACACAACAATTTTTGCCGTCGCAATAAACCAGAGGATTGTCTTGCCAGCCTGTTTCATCAGAACAGACACAGCACCCTCCTACCATCTCCTTCATCTTATGATTTGAGGCTAAAAAGCGCAACTGAAGTGTTATTAATTTCATTTTCATTCTTCGCACTACAATTAGGTTAGTAAAAACTGTTGTATTCTATCAAGTGTAGTCGCATCCAATTAGTACAATAACGCGCGTATAGCTATTTTGCTATAAAGTTAGGTAATACATTAAATTGGTGTTAGGAGACCCATCATTTAAGCACACTCATTTCTTTCATCATGCTAAACTTAATTACTCGCCTTTTCATCATTTGACAGCTAATTGTTTTTCATTTGTCACAGTAATGATTTGTCAATTATTAATTTAATGATGATGGAAAGCCGAGTGATGAAATTGGTTGTTTGATGAAGTATCTAGTGATTAAAACATGAGTGATCAAATACTAGGAAAATTATATGCTTACATCATTATCCATTTAAATATTACCGTACTATTTCTTAGTTGGATGAATTTTCTGAAGTCTATATTCTTAACATATTTAGGAAATGATTGCTAGAAATAGGTAAAATAATTTAGGTATCGCACAAACAATTTCTTTTGCGCCCAGATATTCAAAAATTAGAGGTTACAATGCATTGGCCATGATTTAGCTTTGAGTTTCTATACCAATCATTTAAACTAGGGGTTACCAAAGTGGTCACACCGACTTGTTGAAGTTATAAGCATTATTCAAGGGATATCTAACTTCTAAGAGCTCTTCTATGGATCTTAGTCATGGAAATGTTTTTTTTTGACAAAATAAAATATACGATTCAAGGTTAAAAATACGAAATCACAAGCCTGATATCTCATATATTTATCACGCAGCAACAAATCATTCGTTAAGACTAGAATCTGACTCAATTGATGAATTTTTAATAAAAATTTCTTAATATCAACACTTGTTTCAAATATTCAAAATATATCGCTTTTAAATATTTTATCTTAAATAAAAGTTCTTTAAAATTTTAAATTGCTTATTATAAAAGCCTTTTATAAGCAATTCATTTTGTTTCAATTGAAGCTTTTGAACATTTTGATAAAAATATTTATCAGTCATTTTAGTGGAGTGGTGTTAAACTTACGGCCCGCATCTGGCACACCAAAGTTATAATGCGCCCCGACTCGTTAGATATTTTTGACAAAATATTGAATGAGTTAAAACTTGTTTTGACTTTTTAACATCCCCCTTTACAGTCGAAGCATCAGAATTAGCATAAAATTTTTAGCAGAAATCATCGACCTAATGTGAATCTGTGAAAACCAAATTTTTTAAAACCAAATTAACTGGTTATCAATATCTTGTTTCTAAATATCTGAGAATAATTTGATTGGATTCAAAAATTCTATGTATGTTTGGCAGGACTCATCTTTGCGAACAAATATTTTTAATATTAAATATGAATAATTCAAAACCCTGAACAAAAGTAATAACTTATCATATGAATTATGAATATTTTGACAGTTTCTCTTCATACCAATTTAAATCTTGATTTTAGGCAGTTGGGTAGAAGAGATGTTAAGTTTCTGAAAAATAGGAAAAGAAAAATTAAGGTTTCACACATTGGGAGCTTTCTTAATGAGCTTCTCTTGAACAGTAATAATTTGCGCATCCATACCCTCCCTTCTCTTCAGTAAAATTCACTCTCGCATCGCTAGAACAGATATCCAGTTCTAATTCTATAAAGGATAAAGCTGCATCATCGTGTATAAGTTTATTTCAAGTCACAGCATTACAATCCTATGCTTCTTCCGTAAGATTTTTTCAATTACGCATTCACTGAGCAGCGTGTGTCTAAGAAAAAATTCGTTTAGGTAAAAAATTTTCACACTTATAAGAGGTTTTGCTCCCTCTCCACCATAAATTTTGATGATGCGTGTCCTATTTTAAATGATAATGCATTTATTAAGCTTATTAAAACTGATTATATTTTTTATAATTTTAAGGTTGAATATATTTACAAATAATATAAATATATGATTAAACAACAATTATTAGTGAAAGTAGGTTTTAAAATTATCTATATAGTAAAAGAAATTGTTTAAAAAATTTAAATAAAAAGTAGAAGTCAATTTTATATGTAATATCTAATGGTAAAATTTAGAGTAAGGATGAAACTTTCAGAGCCCTTATCCACTTCGAGAAGTCGGAAAGGATAATAAATTTATTGGATACCATACCGATACTTGAAAAGAGCATGATTCGTGAATAAGTGTCCCATCACTAGAGAGGTGCCAGCTTAAACTTATTTTTATGTACTTATATAAAAAAATTAAGAAATTGATCGAACATTTTTGCTTCACCCAAAATTTAAGCCATTTTCGCATGTCTTCAACCAACCTGTTTCACAAAACATTAAAACAACTAGAAAACTATTAATATGCTCTAAGTTGTACTTCAAAATCCCTTTTTTTTTAATTTCAGAGGGAAGTTCATCTCTATGATTCCCTCCGCTGAAATAAGCACATCGTTTCAAGGATAAAACAATTAAGTTACGGCTGAAAATCTTTCAAAAATTGGAAGCAGTGGCGAATAGTTTGTGGTAAAATTAAGATAAAATAAAAAAAATTATAGATAAAATTGTTTATGGAACGAGAGACCTAATTAAAATACATATGCAGAAGAATGGATGATTTCAAAAAATAAATTCCCTCCAGATAAAAAATGACAATTCACTCCGAATCTTCATCGTTATTATAAATAGACGAATTTCGTCTTTTAAATACAACGCATTCTTTGATTTTATTATCGCCATTTGTTTCTTCTTGAAATTTATCATTTATTTCTTTAATCGGTTCCTCAGATTTAAGACCTGAAACAGTAGAAAGGAAATCACATTCGTTTAAATTTAATTCATTCAACAATGGATTTTTACTGCTATCGAATGAAGAACCTATTTCATCAATAGTAGATAATGTAGAATAATCATTAGTAATTGGAACAGAAGGGAATGTTTCATCTGGTTCTATGAATAATTCTGTGTGAAGTAGCTCATCTTCCTCTTCGTTAAAAATGTTCGACTGCAAAGTTTTAGACATCAACTTTGGCAAATTCGTAATATTCAAATTCGAGCAAAATGAATCTGTTTGAGGATTAAAGCTTGACCCATTATTCGGAATTTTCTTTTCATGGGATGGTTTTGTCTGGCAAAAATTAAAAGGAATCGAGAGGTCATTATTCATTAGATCAAGAGTTTCCTGCAAGTGTTCTTCAGATGCCTTAAATTCATCGCTTTTTCCAAAAGGTAAATACTGATTATTTTTACTAGTACTGGAAAATTTGTCGGTTAAGCGCAATATAGTTAACCACTCAGAATCGTAGGAGAGAGGGGAGTCTAGGCTACCGCTTTCTATGTCCAATACTTGAATAAAGTCACGATTGGGTAAGCACTTATCTAAAGCCAAAAACTTTGTATTGCAATCATTCGCATGTTTAATGATAGCAGGAAACTTGACGTGTAGGTGAGCGGCAAAGGCATACTTTGGCTTCAGAATATTTATTATCCTTTCAACAGGAGGACTGCCTAGACATCCTTTCTTAATGTCTTGGCTGAAATAGGGCTTAATTTTCAGAAGTTTACTTAAATTTCCATACTTCCATACATTCGTTGGCCAATCATGAGATAGAAATATATCTACAGGCTTGATTAACTGCTCTAAACGAAAAGCGTCAACATTTCTTATATGGTATACACTTCGCAAAGACTGCCCAGTGAGTGGAGGAACTTCAAAGTGTCCTTTCAAGTAATCATTACTTTTGTAAATGCCTGAAATCCCTGCTATGCGGATACCTTTGAAATCTAAACAGTTGGCATGTCCCATGTAATAAATATTTGGCGCGACCCATCCACCATATGGTAATTCAAACAAGTAATCGGAGGCTTCATGATTACCTCCAATAAAAAGTGTTAGGTATGGAGCTTTTTTTTCTTTCGAATAATACTTGTAAAATGTATTCAATCTACGATACTTAGGAGGACATGCCATGGATTCCAGATCGACATAATTTCTTACGGATTGAAAATCGCCGCAACAGATCAATAAATCTATTTCAATCTTCTTTTCTTTTTTCATGTAGTCGAGAGTGCTGTAGATAACATCTAATTCACCATGCGCACACCCCTCTATAGCAATTTTCATTTTGAAATATTCTAATGTTAATCTAAAAGTTTCAAATCGTATTAATATTATTGATAGAGATTTTTATAAATTTTCAGGAAAAAAATTATTTTTACTATTATTATTACATAAAAGCGACATTATTTAACAGATTATAAATCACGATAACAAAATCGCAAAACTAGTTTTACCAATCAAAATGAACAAAAAATATTTTTGCTCATATTAATCTGGGTTGGATCTTGATCCTTCAAGTAATCAAACAAAAGAAACGCAAGAGGTAGAATACCGCTAGAATAATTTGAAAAGTTCAATTTTTATCAAATTCTAGGCTAATGTTTTGCTAACTATCATATTAAGCATTTATATCTTTGACAACGACCGTAAGATCGAAAATTACGATGAAAATTTTAATATCTGAAAAGTCGATCTTACCTTATTTTTGTTATCTTACATTTTATTGAATAAATATTATAATTTGTTGATTATTTTGATTTTTAATGGTGACAAAAATCAGTAATAGAGTTTAAATCTAAGACAAATGCTCACTAAGAAAAATTGAAAACTTGTGATCAATTCATAAAGAAATTTCTAAATATGAGAAAACATTAACAATAATTTAAAGTTAAACCTAGCTTAACTATTACTTAACATTCTACTCTTAGAAAAAATGTATATTTTAAACCATATAAATAGTCTTAAAGAAAATCCAACCCATTAAATATTGAGATTTTTGCTAATATAATTTAAGGTTCATTGATATTGCAAAACTTTATTAATATAGAAATTAAAATTAACAATACTTCAATTTTAAAATTAGCGAAAAAAATTCATAACTTATATAAAATTTCATCTGGTAATATGAGTTTAAAAAAATAATATAAATATTATACCAAATGATCTAAAAAATAGAATTTACGAGCAAAAATTTTGAAACTCCTATTTGAACTTTAGAAAAATAATATTTAGAGACATTTTAAAAAGAAGAGAAGGAAAGTTTAAAAATAATCAAGAAATATCACAAAATTGTGAAAAGAGTCGTTGAGTGGATTGCTCTCATTTAATTTATTATACATAACAGTATTTACTGATATTTTTTATATATGCATAAAAATAGATACAAATTTTAAAGGTCAATAAAAGTTGAAAAAAAGGATTTTGCCTAAAGATTTATTTTTATTTGAAGAGTACCATAATATTTTTTTTTAGCATTTTTCTTTTTAAGGATTTCTTCATCATATATAATTGAATTGATTTTTTTTAATTGAATGTATAAAAAAAAGGGGAAATTTATGATGAACTTGGATGCCATTAATAGGTATAAATTAAGTAAAGGGAGAACAACTCCATTGAGTAGTGAGTAATCAGCTATATTATAATCTTCAGAAGCTGGACCGATCGTAAGGAAAGTCTTGATTGGAAATTTATCCAGACCATATGGAATGATATGCTTCTACCAATTAGCTATTGGCCGACAGATAATTATTAATTTATTGAATTTAAAAATCTCATTGTAAGAAATATATCATAGTTTTTTCAAAAAAATCACTCGCTAGAATTCTAATTCGTACTAAATAACAATAGAATACACATTAGTTAATTTCAATTTTTTTCTTTTCTTGATTATGTTTTTTCATAATTAAATGATAAAAGTAAATCAAATTTGAATTTCAAATAAGATCAAATGACGAGAATAAGATATTTAGTCAGAGTTATTACTGGAACAAAAACTTGAAAAAATGATAATAGATCACAAAAAATTATGGTTACTAACTAAAAGTGGAAAAAAAGAATTGAATTTAATATTGTTAGGGTTACATTGAAGTTAACAAGATAATTAATTTAAAAAGAATCAAAATTATGTAATGAGTAGAAAATTTTAAGTAGGTGTGGCGCATCAAACAACTTACAAACTATAAACTATAATATGAGTAGATAAAATGAATTTTAGAAATAAAAGACATGATATGTTATAGAATAATATGTAATCTTTTATCAAAAACTAGACTATGGAAGGAATCTTGATGATGAATAGACATTAAGTTTCTTTTTATTTTTAATTTGATTTCAATAAATAAGTTGAATTTTGTTTGGTTATAGAGGATGCGGTAGGATTTGATATGCAGAAAGGTGGCTAAGTATAAATACAGCATTAATTGTTGAATTGCTATGCATCACTGGGTGCCAATATACTTTGTCTATGTGGAAACTTAGAGATAAAAAGAAAAAGCGAATTGATAAAAATAAATTATCATATTATATGTACAACACAACACATGACTGTTTTGCAAGGTAGTCTCCATTTTTTATTTTAAAAATGAAAAATAATGAAAAGATTTTTTTATCTCATTTTATTTACCTTTAATGTTCCAGTTTATTTAGATCCTTTATTTTTTAAACTAATGTATATATTTAATTTTAAATTGAGTTTATGTCAATTTTTTTTATTTTTTGTGAATTTATATGAATCACTAAATAATGGTTTAGCATTAACCCCACCTATGGGTTGGATGACATGGGAAAGATTTCGGTGCAACACCAACTGCAAAGATTATCCTTTTCAATGTATAAGGTATAATTTTATTTTTCTACTAGTCCTAGATTATATATTTTTTATAATTTCAAAAAGATGGTAAACTGTGTTTCAATCAGAATATCCAAATTGAACACAAAAAGTTCGTTATTAAATTTTATCAGTGATTATAAAAATTTAATTAGTAGAAAATTTTCAATTCTTAACGCTTTTACTATTTTCTTTTCAATTTTAGTTTATGGTTAATCTTAGCGTATAGGTTGAAATCGAAATATTTAAC
Organism: Nectonema munidae; assembly: GCA_030549495.1. Taxonomy (NCBI): domain Eukaryota; kingdom Metazoa; phylum Nematomorpha; class Nectonematoida; family Nectonematidae; genus Nectonema; species Nectonema munidae. The sequence goes on from JAUIRK010000463.1 coordinate 102,419, forward strand.
AAAAATAGATTTTTTAAACATTTTATATCTTTGATGAAAAACAAAATAACTTGCATACTTTAGAACAGCGATCATGTTTTTTCTCCTATTGAACCCTTTTGAAATGAAAAATCTTTTTTAGACCCCTTATTTTTTATTGCTAGCAATTTTATTTTTCAAATAATTATATTTATCAAATATATAAGAAAATCCATGCTTAATCATTGATTTTTCATTTGCTTACTGAAAATTGAAAATTTTATATATTAAATATTTTTAACTCTCCTTATCTTATAAAATAAAATTTTAAGTCCAGAAATAAAAAATTTTATTCGAAAAAAACATGTTACTTAGTGTGAACATTGAACTATGTTGATATCTTGAGGCTAACATATTATGTCAGGTTCGAATTATGTCAATAACCATAACTCCTCTATCAATCTAAAAATATTGTGGATGAAAAACACTGCCTTAGAATCTAGAAGATATAAAGTTTCCTTCTCCTACAGCTAAAATTTTTGTCATATATTTATAAAGTGACAATGACATTTTAAAACAAGAAGAAAACACTAATTTTGAAAATAAACAGAAAAATATTTTGTGACTCCAACGCCACTTATTTATAATTTTTCTACTCTGACTTCACTCATTTATAATTTTTTGACGCCGGCTCCATTCTATTTGTAATTTTGCGACTGCAGCTCCATTCATATATAATTAAAACTGATGACTACTTATATTTTTAATTATGCGACTGACTTTAAAAATTTACAATTATGCAACATCAATTTTTCTGTTTCAAATATTATAAATCTCTAACCTCAAATTATGTACAATTGTTTTAGAAACATCAGTTATAAATTACTGGCCCACTATTTAGTTTTCAATCTATATCATGAAAGACTTGATATAATACTGATTTGTCATCATTACATTTAAAAACTACCTAATATTAAATTTCTTCAATTTTCGATTGATGTTTCTAGAGGCGCACATTTTCAAAATTATTGGGGGCGAATTTTTTTTTGTAATTTTCAAAATTACTCGTCTGGAAATAACACGGGAGACCAAATATTCAAGCAAGAGTGTATTCAGCGCATACTTAAATTTATAAGACTACTTTTTATTTTTTTACAAAATTCGTGAAATTTAAGTACTATACTTCTAACGAAAATATTTTAATTAAATTTGCATAATGCATATACACTAGTTTAAAAAAATTCAAAATTGTTGGGGGCAAGTAGAATTTTCATTTGAAAATGAAGTAGTCTATCAGGCACATTACAGTAATTGATGAAAAGATATTTGATTGATAGAGAAAACAACTGAAAACAAATAACTCGATGTTGGAGAGTTTTATATGAGTGAATGTAGTCTGAAGGAAAAGAGTCTACTAGACACCCTGTGATATTTATATGAAAAAAATGTGATTGATTCAGGGGCACACATCTTTGAAATTATTAGAGGGGGGGGGTCGGACTTTCAAGCGTCTTCCAAAAAAGACAACAAATTTTTCTGAATTCCTACTCTTTTCTTGTCTATTATATTTCATTCTCAATTAAGCTTAATGTAAACTTTAACCCCGCCCTATTAAGTTTAACGTCAACAATGAATGAGGACTTATATATAGCTCCTTCTTTCTCACTTCAAATAGATGCGCACCATTTCCAAATTTTGTGTAGAAAAGAGGTAAAGATATCAATTAACAATATAAAATTGGAAATTTTATTGAATGAAAAAAATCATTCATAATTTTCAGTTGTTCCTTCTTCCTAAAAAATGAAAAAATGTTTTATTGAGAAGAATAAATAAAAAAACACATCCAAATTACATAACTTTTCTGAGGTAATTTCTATCAAAAATGTAAAACAGAACTAAAGTTAGAAAACTTTGTATTCGAATATTTTCATTCTTTTTAGTGTATAAGAATTAGTGTAAACTAGTTAGACTCTCAAAAAAGGGTATAAAATAAAGATATAATTTTGCAAACAAAAATCAAACAATAAATTATGATTGCATTACTTCATTTTTCTCAGCATCATTCAAAATAAGTTTAAAAACTAAATTTATACAAAAAATAAAATAATTTTTAACATTTTGCAATGATTTGCCTTTTAAAATAACTTAAGGAAAAAAAGTCTATCAGAAAAAGTTATAGAGCTTCAACAAAAACTAAAAAATTTTACAGCATAACTTAAGTTTTTTGAAAACTAATTTGACGTATCCCTTACAGCATACTCTATGGGTGGCATGGCAGGTTGGTTTTATATTTTTTACATTTTGTAAGGAATCATAGTATACAAAAAATGCTAGTTTAACTTTTCATAAAATTATTTAAGTCTAAGAACACAAAATCATAAAAAAAACTATTTAAACTAACATAAATTATAAAAATCATAGTATACGAGAACAAGAAAATCATTGCCTTTTTTCACTATTTCTCTGTCTACAAATAAAATTCTGACAGCTGTCATAAATAGATCAAGTACATTTTTTACAACTGAAACATTTCGTTTCGATATTATAATATTCAACAAATTAAAAAAAAAATTTAATTAATTATGTAGTGTTACTTAGCCAAATTTAACAATCGAACATTATAAAAAATATCTCTGCTCAAATATTAAACAAATAGAGCATTTTTGCTTTTAAACTGAATAGCTAGTCAAAATATTCATTCCCAAATAGCTATTGAAAAAAAATTTCTTGACTTGAAAAAATTAAATTTTTCAAATGTTACAAAATGTAACAAACGTACTAATAAAGATGTGACCTTTGTTGAAAAAAAGCTTGAATGAGAGAAGAGAGATTGAATGAGAAAAGAGAGCTTGAGTGATTGAGTTTTAGCAGAGAAAGGCGGAAGAGAAAAACAGAGAAGGAGACAGAGAAATATAATCACTGTGACAGAAGATGAGAAAATCCAGTGGATCATCAACATGTGTGTTTACTACTATACATTGTGATAAACTGCTTTTATTGTGTGCATATTGAAACAATGGATTATTATTATTATATAGCTCTCTTATCGTTTGTAAAATATTTTTGATAGGATTTCAGAGCAGCTTGGCATGATGTTTGACTCCAAAGTCTGCATTCCCTCTTTTATTCTCTTATCTTACATTATCATGTATTCGAATGATCATTACATCCTATAATTCGATCATCATAGCCCCCCCCCCCCCCCCCCCCCCCCCCCACTGAAAACACATTGTGAGGCTAATTGGGATATTGAAAACACATTAGAGATCAAGTTGACTAGCTATCACATATAGTAAATATTGCAGCCTTTGCCATTTTTTTTTGCTAATTACCACTTTTTAACTTGCCTTCATATAAAAGATGAATGAACACGTTTAGAGAAAGCTGGTAAAAAAAACTTTCAGATAATTTTGATTAGAACCCTGCATTTGGTTTTGACACTTAAAAGATTTATTTGGGCAGAAATTTGAAAGAAAAATGAGATGTTTTAAAGGTTACACAAGTCGGTCAAAGTATCTTGGCAATTACATAACTTTGCGTTTTTGGCATATGTCTAGATGAATACCAACCGCTTTAAGCTATGATATAGAAAAACCGGTTGAAGAAAGCAATTAAGCGCAAATCTAAGACACAACAAGCAAATGAACAGCAAGTTATTGAAAAATTAAACCAATTATTTAACATTGCTTATCAAAGTGCTAACAAATTAATCAAGTTACCAGAAGACCGTCAATTTCTCAACCTCCAAAGACCAGGTCGCGAGGATACATGACATGTGTAGATAAATAATGGACAAAGAAAGAAGAAGGGATGATCAAGAGAAAAGAGTCCTTTGAAAGGCGTAGAGAGATGGCAAAAGAAAAACAACGGCACTTTGGGGAAAGCTGCATTAGTGCTGTGATTTCTTGCTCTGATTCAGAAACTACCAACTAAGATAACACTACCAAGCCAATAAAACCTCCAAAAAAAAGATCTGACATTTCTAAATCAAAGACATCTCTAATGTCCAGTAATGTGACAACTGCTTTAGACACCTTAAAAGTCACTGATCGTCAAGCTGTTTCCTTACTCGCAAATACAGCACATTTTCTTGGTCAGAGTGTTGAAGATATGACGTAGTTCAATTCGTCGGACAAGACTAAAAAATAGAAAAAAATGGCAAATGCCATAAAAAGACGTTACAATGCAGATGGACCATTGACAGTTCATTGGTATGGAAAGTTGCTGCCAGATATTATTGGATGTGAGAAGGTCGACAGGTTATCAGTAATTATTACCGGTGCAGATACAGATATTCTTCTTGGTGTTCCAAAATTACACAATGGAACAGGACAAACTCAAGCAAATGATGTGCTCGCATGCATTGATGAATGGAAAGTATCCAACCAAGTGACCGGCATATGTTTTGACAGAAGCCAGCAACACTGGGCGTACTTTGCCTGCTGACATCACATCTTTAAAATAATCTTAGAAAAATTCTTCACTGCGCTACAAATAACCCAAACATCATCTGGGCCGGATATTACCCTATTCAAACGTTTCAAAGAAAAATGGTCCACGATTCATACCCGTTATTACTCAACAGCTTCAGAGAGAAGTGAGATTGCTGAATTTAAGGAAGATACAATTCAGTTTGTAAGAGAACAACTTAGTCAACAGCAACCACGGGATGACTACAGAGAATTTTTGGAGCTTACGGTCATTTTTCTCGGAGAGAATCCACCTCGGAGAGTTTATTTCCAAGCTCATGGCGCTTTTCATAGAGCGAGATGGATGGCAAAGGTAATTTACTGCTATAAAATGTGGATGTTTAGAAAGCAGTTTATCTTGAAAGCACCTGAAGAGCGCAGAATGCTGCAATTTCTACTTTTTGTTTCAAGTCTCTACACGAAAGTCTGGTTTGAAGCGCCATCATGAGCCAAAGCTCCTCAAAATGATTTGACATTCTTCAAAAAGCTGTCAACGTATAGCAATTAAGTTGTCAAGAAAGCAGCTTTAAAATCTTTTGGCCGACATCTTTGGTACTTAAGTGAAGAAATGGTTGGCTTGGCATTCTTTGACTCGAGTGTGACAGAAGAGCAGAAAAAGCTGATGGCTCATAACATTATAGAAAAGAAGGGTTCAGAGGTTCCACCAAGACGTTGTAACGCGCTCATTCAAGCAGATTATGAGAGAAAGCAGATCAGCAATTTTGTCAGCAAAAACACGGTGCGTTTCTTTGAAACTCTGGATCTGCCACAAATATTCCTAGGAATTGCTCATGTAGAGTGGGCTGATAATACAGACTTTCAGAAGGCTGCTAAAATTGTGCATTTCAGAAAAGTTGTCAACGATGTTGCTGAAAGGGCAATCAAGGTTGACAAAGAGCATAGGCATATGTTTTCTGATGCGAATAAAGTTACATTGGTTGCTGGACTTTCTAAGTAACATATTTATGTGTGTTATAGTTAATTTTTTCATAAATAAAAATATAAATTATTACAACATATTTTTTCTTTTTAGCTCGTTTGTTATTGCATTAGGCTTTTTTCAAGTGTCATGTGCAACCTTTAAAAAATATTTTTTTTTGCATGAAATTTAGACTCAAATTCTGGGTTCTAATCTGAAGATTTAAAAAAAAAATTTTTTTTGGACCACTCTACACTAGTTAGTATAATTTGTATAAAATTCAGAATGAAGGATAAATATTCTAGTGGTCTTAATCAGTAGGTTTTATATTATTATTATTATATATCATTTTTTTTTGAATCTTTATTTGAGAAAGATATTTCAACAATTTAGTGAAAATCTCATAAAAAAGATGGCGACGCGTCTCGTGACTGATGGATATGCCAAACTTGGATACAACTACGTAATACTCGATGACTGTTGGTCTGCTAAGAATCGAGACCACAGTAATAGGCTTGCTGCTGATCCCAAACGCTTTCCATCTGGAATAAAAAAGCTTGTTGAATTCGTAATTTTAGCATCTTTTTTAATTAGAGTGCTTTTAAACTATTTTACGTTTACTTATAATTATTCAAGTTAGCACAATTAAGAAAAATAGGACACTCGAACCTATGGGCGTCCGCTGGAACTTTATCGAGGTGTGGCAAAAAATAAAACATTAGTTGATATATCTGTTATAAAAGCACAAGAAATGAAATTCGAGATTACTGAAAATTTAATATCCTTTATTTAGTATAAAATAAAAATGCTTTGTTTATGTAAAAAATTGAAAGTATCATAACATTATTGAATAAAATAAGTTTAATCCTTTCAGGCACAGTGGGACACCAGTGCCCAAAAATCGACTGCTTAATTTATATAAAAACTCATTCAGAAAGAAAGCAGACAATAGAAAACCAGTGCTGCCAACTTTTTTCTTTAGAAAAAATCCAAATCCGGAAAAAAAATCTAAAATAATCCAAAAAAATATTTATTTAAAAAGACGTTCATTTAAAAAAATAAATATCAAACAATCGAAATTTCAAAAATTTCTTCCATTTCTTTTTCACTCATTTCATTACTTTTGAAACGTTCTGGAAGAATATTAGTTGCTTTGTATGTAGCTAGTGTACCAATGTTTTTCTTTACCTTCGTTGGTAGGCAATAATTAAAACAACACTTATTTTTTCTTTGCAGACCAAACTTCACTGTTAAAATTGCATTCAGCAAATTGGGTGTCATCGCATTTTTTTTTGATTTGACATGATTCATCGCGCTAAAAACACGCTCTATTTCAGCATTTGAGTGAGGTAAAATCAAAACTGAAATGGCAAGTTTATGTAATTCAAAAAAAGGATTAGATCCTGAGGCGTCTTTAAAATCCCCAACTTCTTTCCAAATATCAGATTTGTTTATCCTTTTCGCCATAACTTCACTACTGCCACCAAAGGAACTGATAATATTATAGAATGGCGTCAAAGTTTTGACCGGCTGTAAAACTTGTTTCACAGAAAAAAAAATATTTTTCAAAATACTCATATTCTCAGGTAGTCTTTGTTTTAATTGTTTGTACAATTCAATTAAAAAATACCGAGATCTTCCTCTGATTGCCATTTCAGTGGCGCCATTTATTATGTTTTTCAGCTTCATTTCATTCATTTTAGTCTCAAACTTGTAAGCCAAATAAGGAACAGGGTTCAAATGATCTAAAATGTTATGCTCAACCGGACATAATTTACACGATGGAGAGAGACATGATTCTTTTAACAATTGATCGAATAAGTAAAGTTAATTCATCAAGAAGAAGAACTTTATCAATGTTCTTCGACTCGAACATTTTATTTATCTTTCTGACTTCAAGTAAAATCGGTGACAAAAAAAGAAAGTATAACAAATTTGTGTCATCCGAAAACATTTGGTAAAGAAACTCGGCTGAGTAGCATTTTTCAGACTTTCTTGTGAAATCAAAATGAGTTTTGAGCTCATTCCATTGATCTAGTATTCTCTCAACACTTGTTTGTAAACTCAACCATCTGGTTTGACAAATTTTCTGGATTGACGACCCCCATGCAATTCCAGAAAGCTAGAAATTCGAAGGCTTTAATTTATTAATTGTTCATGTTTTTTTTCAAAATTTCAAAACATAAAATACTGTAATCTCTTTATTTTTGTACACCTATTCTTAACAAAAACAATAGTAAGTAAAGAAAGAGAAAAGGTAAAGAAGTACAGCACAGTATCAATGGCACATACGTAAGCAATACAGTAGCCTACTGTACAAATACATGCCTAGCAAAATGTCTACTAAAGCGGGTTTCGTTTAACGACCAAATCACTTAACGTTAAAGAACGTAACCCCGTCGTTAAGTGAGAACCACTATAAGATCGCATTTCACTGCTAAATTGCAACATATGTGTCATTTGATTTTTTCAAATCAATCACTGAAACATTCGTCCTCTTTTTTATATAGAATTAAGTTCACGGCAAAGTATCGATTATTATTATGAAGACGCATGGAGACAAATCATAACACATCATACATGTAAATACTAAAACTAAAACATTCTTATATTATGTAGCGAGAAAACAATAATTATAGGGATCGCACTCGTAGTGAGACGTAATTGAATGTCCATGATAAATTTGTTTCTTTGTTTGTTGTATTGATGCAGTTTCTAAGTCGAAAAGACTCGAAAACTGGCTGTTGGCTTTCAAAAAGAGAAGTTCCAAAAAAAGGAACAAAGTTCAGCAGTCCAAATATTATCACAATTTCAGTATGTTAAAAATTTAAATACCCAAAATAGATAGATATATTAGATAAAGAAGCGATCAAAAAGGCCGAAGAAAAAAAGGGTAGAACAAAACGAAATAAAACAGAAAAGACGAAGAAAGCTGGATATAAATATAAAAAGGAGAGATAAGAGAGTACGATAGTTATGTTATGCAGGGTTCATGATTAACACGTTTTCAACATCTATAATCAAATTTAGAAGATTTTAAAAAAGATACGGTTTTGTAAATTGGTAGAAATCGACTCAATAGTACTTCCATGTTTTGTCATGTTTGCCACATTGAAGCGATGCTGAGTAGGGAGAAATTTAGAGCGTGAAAATAAGAGATGATCTGGACTTTCAATCAAATTGCAGCCAAAACGTCAAAAATTATTCACTTGCTTTATTGATTTTATATACAAATTTTTTTGCACATGCAAGAACCTGATAACCATTTAATAATTTTAGGTGGAAATGTAAAAGTTTTGCTTTTTTTAAAAAAAGCATTCAACTTCTCAACTTTTACAGATGATAAATTGAAAGAATGAGAATTATTCTTCAAGCAGGTTTCCCAAAAAGAAATTAAAATTTTGTTGATGAGCGATTTATAACAAGAAACAGGCGAAAAGTAGTTCGCTAAGGGAAGGTTCAAAGCTTTTTTGGCAAGCGAATCAGCATATTCATTACCATAAATACTTTTGTGGCTTGGACACCAAATGATTCTAATTAAATATATTTTTGACAGTTTGATGTATAAATGAATACAGGAGTGAATAGTAGAGGTGCTGAAAGACTTATTATCCAGGGCGTGAACAAGAGATAGAGAATCAATAAAATAAAAACTAAAGAGTACTGAGAAAGCTTGCGCTGATTCAAAAACAAAAACTGCAACGTACAATGTAAGGGCATTCGGCAAAAGAGGAAGAGGAAAATGAACCGAGATTTTTTGTATTGGAAAAAAGGAGGTTTTGCGTATTCTGAGAAAAAACAGCAAAAGAACAGGAGCCTATAAGTGAATTCTTACTATAAGAGCCACTGTAAAAATCAATAGAGCCTTTGATGAACCAATAATTTTATTACACACTTTAGAAGCATTAGATTTGGAGTTACAGATGCTGGTAAGAATATGAGAATTAATGATTGAAGTTTCGTGAACTTTTGAACGTTTTTCTAGGAGAATATTTGATGAAAAATGAAAGTTAAAGAGATATTTACTAAGATTGAATTCAAGATTTAATGTGTTAGAAATATGCCAAATTTGATCAAGAATGGAATCTAATTTTAGAAGATTATCAGTTGATTTAGGTCCAACTAAGCCTAACATTACATCATCAGAGAAGCTTTGAAAAACAGTTTTTTAGCTCTAGAAAATCAAGAATTGGATTAATTAAAATGATAAATAGGATGTCAGAGATACAAGAACCCTGTGGGGTTGAGCATGAAAGTTTTAGTTACCGTTGGATTATCCTTGAGTGAAACGGTTCTTACATTTAAATAGGATTTTATAAACTCAGTGATATAATTTGGGAAATTCATTTTACTCATATTTCTAACTATGCACGAATGGCATGCAGAATTAAATGCGTTTCTAAAATCTATAAAAAAGCAGGTCATATTAAGTGTTTGCTTAAAACATTTATAAATATTAGAGACTAACCTGTGAATAGCAATTTCAGAAGATTTGTTGTAAATGTAAGCATATTGATGTTTAATACATTTGGAGTTATGAATATGGTTAAGCATTCGGAAACGTATAACTTTTTCAAAGACTTTACCTAAACAGGGTAATAGTGTAATTGGTCTCCAATTGTTCAAGTGCATAGAATTTCCTTTTTTTGGAATAAGGATTATTTCACCTTTTTTTAAAGATATGAGGAAAGTGTCTGAAATCGAGAATGGAATTGAAAAGTCTCAGCAAAAATTTATCAATGTACTCAAAAACCATTTTTATGATCTTAAAGGTAATTTTATCACTACTGGGAGATGACTTATTAGAAAAATGTTTCAAACAAAAGAAAATTTCTTCTGAGGTAGTGAGATCAAAAGTAAGCCAGTAAAGATAGGGTCAGGTATATCACACTGTGAATCAGATGGAAAAAGTTCTTTAAGAATTGTTAAGGAATTTTGGTTTACATTAAGAACTTGCTTGTTGTTTGAAATAAAATTTGTAGGTTTACAGAATTTAATCTTTCATTTTGTGAGTATTTTCATCTTTTTCCAGATATTTGAACTATCAAGAGAAAGAAATTCCTTCCATTTTTTTGTTTTAAATTCCAATATAGTTTTTCTGTATAATTTCTTATTTGATTTTTTAAATTGTTTGTGAGCAAAACGTAATTTTTTTCTTAAATTGTTGAGAGCAGGGCACCAAAACGGTTTATTGCAATTTATGGTGAAAGTAGCAGCTTCTAAAGCTGAGGTCATGCAACAGGTTAGTGTAGATGTGTAGCGTTCTATTTCTAGAGAGTTTCATGGGTTTGGTGTCCAAGATTAATTTGTTCACATGTAAATTATTGAGCAGATTTTCTAAAAATAATTTTTCATTCAAAATATTTTTAACAATACTTGGCTTGTCGAGATTGGACTTAAGATTCAAACTCACTTCAATGTAATTGTGGTCAGAGGGGGTAACCTCATCAAGAATTTTCCAAGAGTTTATATAAGGCAACATGAGGTCATTACAAAATGATAAGTCAATATGTGAGTGAACTGGAGATTCTGCACTCAAGCTGGTGAAAGTTGGCAGTTTATTAGAATCAAGAATAGTAAGGTTATTTTCAATAATTTTTTCATACAAATAGGTACCTCTAGAGTTACTTTTCTCATCCCACAAGTAAAATCGTGCATTAGTGTCGCCAATAACAACAGTAGGGTAATGCGTGGTATGAATGAAAATATTATCAAAGAAGTATTCACAATAAGAATTAATCAATATAATGCTTACAGTGTTTTTGTGGAGTATGATTTTATTGACCTGGGGGCGAAAAATTCAGTGCTTTATAGTTATTAAGTGCAAGGAATGGAAGTTGGTTTTTGTATAAATAAGGTTCATTTATTAAGACTGTGTCATAATTATCATTTTCTGCAAAAAGATTTTTGTAGCGACATTTTTTGAAGTTACATAGGGCAGTTAGTATCATTATAGGGGTGTGAACCGTTACAATTAGCACAAATAATTGAATTTGAAGTGCAAACTTTAGAAATGTGTCCAAGATGACTACATTTTAAGCCTTTAGGATGACTAGCGTGACAAAAAGTGGCTGAGTGCCCGAATTTACCACAGTTGTCGCAAATGCGCACTCTAGGAACATTTAGCTCTATAGGAAGAGCACTGTAACCACAGAAAATTTCATTATTATGGGCTAGGTACCTAGCAACAGAGGAAGAATTGGGTTCAATAATTACTAGATTACCGCCTAACTTTGAAATACTGTAGTTGCAACCTTTTAATGAAGTAATAAGTTCTGGTTCTTTCAAATTTTTTGGAACATTTTTAATTAAAAACGAAGCACTAATTACTTAAATAATTTTTTTATTGCTAATTATAATTTTACTTATTATTGCATATTTATGTAAATGTGTATATAAAAATTAGATAAATTATAAAACAATTATGTTAATTTTGGTTTGGATAAATATACATATGAGGTTGGCACTCGAGATGATTTGAGAAGTGTTAAGTTGGCACGCCGTTAGCATAAGGTTCCCGACCCCTGTACTATATCACTATGAGAAGACGAAGGGATAAATTTAGTGCGCTTGGCACATGGAGAAATTGTCTGTTCCTCTCCTTCTGAAATATTACATTCCATTTAAAAAAAATAAAATAATTGTGAACAAATGTAAAACCAAAACTAACGTAAAAAGACTAATAAAACAATGAAAACAAGAATAATAATAATAATCAAAATAATGAAAAAAATGGAAAAGAGAGAATAATAAAATTTGTCTTACAAAAACGAACAATCAAGAGATACCAAAATTGTGACAAATATTTGTTGCTGACATTAAAAAATTAGAGTGATATCATCCATTTTTTATTCTTAAAAGACTTGTAATAGATCATTTTGGGATTAGTATAATATAATATACAGAATTTTAAGTACCAATTACCAAACAAGGTCAATGGGTATAAAATGAAGCAATTATTGATTTTAGCTTAATCTTAATGCCATCATATAATTAAAAAATTCACCCGACCCGAAGAAAAAGATTCTTTTGTTCTATTCCAACCGAACCCTAATACAATTTAAATGTTCAAACCGTTAATTAGGATTTTTGGTGCCTGAACTAACTGACCCGAATTTTCCTGATCTCTGGTGTATGCACATCGAGAGACGAAAGCGAGCGACCGACCGACCCTCTCTAATAATTAGAGCCTGGTGTAATATATTTATCCCTTCTATTCTTCATTTTTAAGATTATTTATGCGCGAAACTTCGTTTTGAGTATATTCTACTGTTTTAGTTAAAAGAACATTCTTCAATTGTATTCCTTAATGTTGAGAAAAAACTAGTTTATACCTATTATCTACAAGCTGAAATTAGTGTATGGATTACACAACAAGAATTTTTTCACCTTTTATAAGAATTGATGAAATTGGATACTATTTTTTTTAATTTTCATTTTTAGGACATAATAGCAGATTAAATTTCAGATTTATTTTTCACATAACTTACAATAAAACGAATACATGATTCCTAAATATTTGATAGATAAAATCATTATGAAAAATTTGGCCCCCTCAATTTTACTTTATTTATATATACGAATCTTCCTGTCAATGTATAAATTTATTTCATATATTATATAGTTTTTATCTTCAAGGTTCATGACTTGGGTCTAAAGTTTGGAATTTATGCAGACTTTGGGACAAAAACGTGTTCGGGATATTTGGGTAGCGAATTTTTCTTGAATACAGATGCCCTAACTTTTGCAGAATGGGGTGTGGATTATGTTAAAGTAGACGGTTGTTATTCTTACTCTGATCAAATGAACTCAGGTAAAGTAGAGTTAAAAGCTATGATTTCAGTCTTAAATGACATTTTTTCTAGGATATCCTGTTTTTGGAGAAGCATTGAACAAAACTGGAAGATCCATTGTGTATTCCTGTTCTTGGCCCGCTTATCAAACAGATTCTAACGTAAAATCCTAGGTTTTATCTTCGCTTTACAATATATTTTAGAGCATTCATTCTCAACCTTCGAGGTTAGATGAGCAAACCTAATTTGGCGATAGCGCATTCACATTATGATTGGCCTGCAATTTTGCCTTGTACTGACAATTTTCTGAAATAATTTTTTAGTCAATGTTCAATGTACGAACGTATTGAGAATGGGTGTTTATAATTTTACTTTTATTACAAAAGGAATATTTACGAATATCATCTTACCGATCTGAAGCGCAAATCTTCTTTGAGAAAATCAAACTTAACTAGATTGAAGTATACACTTCATATGCTCAAAATTGTGAGGGGCGTGGATCCGCCTCTAGGCTATGTTTAGGTTGTGAAGGCCTTAATATCAGAGTGTAGGAGTTAAATCAAGCTTCTTCATCTCGTTAAAAATTTCTCAAATGTATTCCTATATGATATATATAGCAGGGCAGTTAGAAATAATTAAGCCCTAAATCCTAAAATATACCTACGTATATAATATTATTTTTGTGTACATAACGGTAAATTAACAAAATAATAAAATTTGTTTTTTTGTAGGTCTTCTGATCCCCTTTTATTCTTATTTTTTGCCAATTTTATTTAATTTTTTTGATAATAATTTTAATTAATTTAAAAATTGATTAATGAAAATTTTTCTCCTAAATCAAGTAGCATCGCGTCTTTAGCGTATAATTCAATCTAATTAAACTTCTGAAATTTCTCAACATTTGTTAAATATTTTTCGCCAAATATTTTCTTTAGGAAAAGGCCAATTATTCAATGATTTCCCGAGTATGCAATCTGTGGAGATCTTTTCCAGATGTTCAGGATAGCTGGGATAGTGTCAAAGATATCATAAGCCAAGTTGAAAGGAATCAGGATGAGATTTTGCATTTTGTTGGACCTGGTCATTGGAATGATCTTGACATGGTTTTCTATTTTCCTTTTTTCAAATAGAGATTGTACGAGAGTATACAAATTTTTAAACTTTTTTTCTTACATTTTCTCCATTTAGCGATCTATATTTTGGAATAAGTTTTCAGTTGCTAAATCTTTATCTTCATTGCAATCTTATAATTATAGTAATAGGTATATTTGTTAGCCAGGGCGAACAAAAGTCAATAAAGATAATTTTTCTTAAAAAAATCAAAAAGTCACTGTAAACCAATTTTAAATTAGTTTAAACTATATTTTCTTGGGAAAATATAAAAATTAAAATTTGGAATAAAAGATCCTTTAAAAAATTCCGAAGATACGCTCCTTCCAGGGCGTATAAATATCATTAAAGTAAAAAAACATTTAAAAAACAAAAAGTCACTGTAAACCAATTTTAAACTAGTTTGTACTATTTTTCCTTCTTTATTTTTGGATTTTTTTAAGTCAATAAAGTTCACAAATAATTTTTTAGGTCAACAAAAATTTAAAAAACTATTTCTAAAAAAAACAAAAATATTAAATTTTATGTAAAATTTTTTTATTATTCTAATTTAATCTAATGAACCAGTCTTTTTAATTGAAAAAAACTAGAAATTTTTCATTAAGTCAAAAATTTCGCGAAATAAGTCTACTACATTTTTTGATTATAAAGTGAAAAAATAGGATTTTTTAGGTCAAAAGTTGTTTGCCCTGTAATCAGAGGTCTGACAAGACCTCCGGAGAGAAAACTTGACAGACATTATTACATATTTAAATATAAAATTCATAAAAAACATATTTAAAATAAAAATTTTCAAAAAATATTTTGCATACATATTGAACGCACCATTTAAAAAATTCTACACAAAAGTTCAAACGACTTAACTTTAAAATTGCGTTTTTATTTCATGAAAACCATATGATTGGTTGAAATGTTTATATAATAATATGACGATTTTTTTAAAAATTTTTATTTTTTTGTTTTGAAGAAAAAAATAAACTGTTTTTCAATATTTCTTTTTCATGATATATATATCATTTGAAAGCTTATCCTTTGCTACATACGCTAGAATAATTTATTTTTGCAAAAGTTTTTAATTTTTTTTGATAACATGACTTTACTTCGAAAAATTGGTCTAAATTTTAGTAAAAAAAAAGAGACCATTTTTTGTTAAAAGCATAATGTGAAGATTTAAACAAAAATATTTATTGAAAATGGTATCATTAGAAAGCTATACTCTTTGTGCTTAACATAGGCTACGTTTTACAAAAAAATGTTTTCCCTTTTGCAAAATCTGCTTTTATTTGTGGTCAGTTAACTTTTATCTAGTTCGAAAAAATACCAATAAAATTAACGCGATGAGTTTATATACTTTTTTTCAATATTTCATATTAACAATGGTAGAATATAGTTTTTTTTCCATTTTAAAATGTCATAGTTAAAGAACACTGTCGAAAATAAATATATATTTTTTTACTTTTTAGGGGTCAGTATTACTTTTTGAAGTTAAAAGTGTCGATCGGATCTAAAAGTTGTGTTGATTATCCTAGTCCACTTATATTTCGAAACAATTTTTATTAAGTTTAGATACAACCTTTCTGATTTTTAACGAAGGGCATTCGTTATATTTATACCGACAGTGTGTGAAGAATAAATCACATTATTGATTCTAACACGCTTGTTATTGATTCTAACGCATAACTATGCGAAGAAAGATTAACACATCTTGCATTACGCGTTTGTGAACGCAGTGATTTCTTATCTTGCAAACTCTTCACCACATCTTTGAGCACGCGTGTATTTTATTTTATTTTATCGGGCTAGTGTACGCTTATTTTATTTGTAGGTTCCTAGCTTAAATTTTAGTAAAACGCTTATAACTTTCGCATTTCTTAACCAAATGTATCATGCGATATACCAAATTTAAGCATTTTTTATGGGCTTTCAGAATACATTGCTTATATTATAAATAGTTGAGAAATACGATTTTACTGTTTTTTAACGAAGAGTATTTTTTATATCTATACCGACAATGTGCTATAAAGAAATCACACACAAATGCTATCTCACATCATAATTAAGATTTAAAAGTTGCACCAAAGGCCATTTTCAAATACCATATAATAGTTCATTATTATAGTTTGATATATCTATGTGAACATGTGTGTATCATAAAGCAGCCTTTTTATTTATTTTTTTGAAAGGGGAGGAGTGTTTTATGTTAACACAAGTAGATATCGCAGTCCAATTCTTGTATTTTACCTCACCCAATCGCGAGTCATAGTTATCAATTTAGTAAACACATGTAATGCAAGTTTTCAACATGTTTAGATAGTTTTTATATTGCTCATAACTTTTGAATTATTTGAACGTGCAACATATCAAATTGATGCATATTCCATTGGACTTCATTACCATTGTAATTCCAAATAAAATTTGAATTCTTTTATAAATTTTTATTTTTGAGTTTTCTTCGTAATTAGCAAATGGGAGGTTCATATTTTTTTATATTTGCTAATTTTGAACTTTAACGCTTGTTACATTTTGAGAAATTTTCAACTTTTATCTGTAACACGCAATTATAAAACCACACTACTTTCAGAACCTAAATTTATTTGTAGATTTTTATAAAATAATTTTAGTTTTCGGTTTTTTATAAATTAACCCTCGTTTTATATTACTTATAACTTTTGAATTATTCGCCAAAATTTTTAGTGCGAAACAAATACTTTCAAGTTTGAAAAATTTAAGTCTGTTGACAATGTATACAATTAAAAATAATTTTAATTAAAAAAAAGTTATTTAGTTAGTAAATTTTTGGGTTTAATTTACACTTTGATTCCTCAAAAAATAAGGATTTTGGATTGCGCTTATTGATAAGTTCACTGAAGAGAAAAAGATCAAAATATATGTTTTACTAAATTTTTCTCTATAATTAACCTCATAACTTTATATTCTTTTTTTTATTATAAACCACTCGCCTACAATAATCTAAATTTATTTGTAGATTTTTATAAAATAATTTTAATTTTTGGTTTTCACACGCGCGCGCACTTAAATATTAAAGAAATATTTTTCTGTATGAAGTTTTAGGAAACTCTTCTTTATTATGTAATGAAATATTCTCATAACATGTACGTTTGAACGCGGGTATACAACTTAATTGTTATCTCCAATCTTTATACTAAGATGGTTTCTATTCCATAGTAAGATTTTTTGAGGGTATAAAATGTTAATCTACCTTATTTCGTTAGTACTTTCATGTGGTGTTTAAGTTCATTGACCCGTACGTAAACTCAAAATTTCACCCAAATTTTTTTTTTAATTTTCCATTGAATTAAAGTACACTTATAAATAAAATATTTTCTGAAAAAAAGGTATAAATTTGCAAAAATATAGGTAATTACTTTTGTAACATCGTCTCTCCGAATGAGGTATATCAAATTCTACACTTAGCAAAATATGAACAGAAAGTTGAACCTTGTCTCTCTAATCATTTGTATCAAAACATGCACATAGCAAACTATGGAATAGAAACCATCGTAGCATATAGGTTCGGAATGATAAAAAGGTTGTTATATTATTGGTTATGAGAATATATATATTTATTTATTTTTACAAAATCTTTTTTTAGTTGATTGTGGGTGATTTTGGTTTGTCTTTAACTGAAGGTCGGTGTCAAATGGCTTTCTGGTCTCTTCTTGCGTCACCTCTGATCATTTCTTCAGACCTGTCTTCTATATCCCTCACTGATAGAGATATTTTGCAGAATAAACTTGCTATTCAAATCAATCAAGATGCTTTAGGAATTCCTGGAAAACTCGTTGATGTGGTAGATACATTTTATTGTTTTTATTTTGATTAAATATATTCTTGATACTTCACATTTTCTGCAACAACTGCCCGTCCTTTGTTATTCTGAGGCGAGAAATATGAAAATTGAACTGCTTTCTCTTATTTTTCTTAACTCAGGCAGATCTTTTTACGATCTATTGTCTTACTAACGGTAATTCGTAAATTAGCGCCACTGAAAGTGTTCAACTGCGATAAAGGCAAATATATAATCCCTTAGATTCTTAAAAAAGGTACGTGTTAAGAAATGCTTTAACTGCTAATTCGGTGGGTGGCAGAATGTTTTGTTTTTAAGAGATGCTGTAGCTAGAGATTTCGTGAAAGGTAGTTTGTTAAAGTCTAGTCACGTTGCATATATACTTTCACATTTACTTGATGCTTATAATTTTTTTGTATAATTTGCAGAAAGACGCATCGGTATTGGATGCATGAGAAAAATTAGTAAACTTTTGCTCTGCCCAATTTCTCATTTTTGTCATTAATTATACTGTTTTACAAACTAAATGAGTATATAACATCAGAACATTCACTTTTTGTAGCATGATCATCATACAAATGTGTTTCAATTTCAAAATTTTTAAAAAGTTCTTTGATGATCGCTTTTCAAAAAGTATAAAAAAATATTGAATAAATGTGGGTGTATTTTTGTTACAGTCCTGTTTATCTCAATTAGCCCAAAACCTTTTAGAGATTACTGGCTTAAGTTTTTGATTTGCAATAATTTTTTATCTATTTTTTTCTTAAGAATAACAATATTGAACTCTGGATGCGGCCATTGTCTAATGGAGAGTATGCCGCTATTATTTACAATAGTAAAGATGATGGCAAGCTTAGCTCTTACTATTTTCTGCTGAATCAACGCACCTTTTCTGCAAAAGTGCCCTTAAAACCCTACATTTTTCAAGATGTCTATTTCAAGGAAAATGTTTTCTACCTTTTTCCTGATTCAAATGTGAGCCTGCGTGTGGCACCTTCCAGTTGTCTCTTTTTCAAATTATCCCCTCACTTGCGAGAAAAGCAAGTTATCGATTCCAGTATTTCTCCTGAAAAATATCTATTTAAGAATAGAATTTAATCACTTTTCATCAACTTTTTATTATATTTATTCAATTTATTTTAACTATCATATACTTTCATTTAAATCCACATTTTTATTGTTTTACTTGTTATCTTGCTCTATTTTATTAGTGTTGAACACATTTATTACTTATAACAGGAATTCTTTATATATTAGCATGAACAGTTGTAGTGTGGCGCTTTGTATTTTCCCGAGCTGATAGAAGAAATGTGATTGTTTAGTTGTTGATCTGATTGAAAACATGTAAGGTCTGTTTCTTCATTAAAGGAATTCATCATTTTGCCAATAATCAAGCCAATTAAATAGTTCATTGCCTCAGATATATTTTCTCCAGTTATTGCACTTGTTCGAAAGTACTTTAACCTAAATTAGAAATTATAATATATATATTTTAGTCCATCTCTAAAAAAATGCAGTTTGCGAGCTAAATTATTTATTAATTTTTCATATAAATAAATTTACATTCTTTTTATTTTGTTAGATTTAGTACTCATTCTTCTGAATTTAACCGGGATGTATCTCTCGATACAAATAGCCTATTGTAAAACGCATGTTTCAGGTCTCTTTTACCACTTACTCAGACAGAAAATGACGTTAAATGTTGTAGTTTTTTTGATGTAATGTAAATGATATAGTTATTATCAACCATAATATCGCGATATCAATGAAAATGTTTGATCATGCATTTATGAGGGCTATGGATCCGGAACTTGGCGGTAAATGAAATTTTAGGATCTGTAGCAACATAAATTACTGATTGATTTAGGTAAACATTTTAAAGGCGGAGGGAAGAAGGTGTAACGTTGTGCTCAAAGTTTTAGAGCTGATATTTTATATTCTTTATATGAAAAAAGGCAAAAAAAAATTAAATAAAATTAAAATGTGGGAAGGGGGAAGGTGGGCGATGACACCTCTTTATACTTGGGTAATTCCATGAATAATCTACATATACAATTCAGAGTTGGAAGAGTATCTATTCAAAAAAGTATTGCCTCCAACTGATTAGAGGCTTATGTGAATGGTTTGCGATTGATTTTTATAAAATTTACTGGGGTGGCATAGTGGTTACACGCTAGGTATTTTATTCCAAAGGTCTTGTGATCGATTCCCGATGTACCCGAAATAGAATTTCTTGTTGCTTAATCTGATGCCATCCGGTTTACGCCAGGAAGGGCATCCGGTTAAGAAATGCACCATGGACCAAATAAAAAGTCCCAAAAATGTGTGTGTGTGTGAGGCACGTCTTACCCTGTGGTTCGGGAATAAAGGACGTTAAACGAAGTTTTTATTTTGCTTTTTCAATTTTGAAAACCCGTGTAATTTATGGGTTGTTTATAGTAATTACCTACCTGTGTGATGCGTATCATACGGGAGTAAATAGATCAAATATTCATGAGTAAACAAGAAATTATACACATAATTGATACAACAGTTTTAATGTCGCCATACGTTCCATCTAAAAGTGGGATTTTTTTATTGAAGTAAAATATTTTGCCATTCAAAAGATAATGAATATCTATGAATCAACAAAAAAATATATATATAATATACAGTAAAACCTCGTTATCTCGAATTTGAAGGGACCAAACAAAAACTTCGAGATATCCAGGTGTTCAAGATATCCAAAATATCAAGAAAAACTATTATCAAGTCTATTTTTTGAAAAATAAGTATCGACCAGTATGTTTTTTGTCTGCTTGTTAGATCTAAAGTAACTCTGCTAAAATAAACAGATCCTGATATCTTTTTAAAGTGCATTTTATTTTTAAATCAACGTCAGTAAGTCGGACTCAAAGAGACAGAAAGTCCAAAAAATGGTAGATGAAGTCATAAAAAACTATGAAAATCCATGATCATCACACATCGTATGCCAAGTTTTACATCACTTCTCTAAGCAGCTTTGATGATGTTGACATATTACTTTCATTAAGATTTTCATTACAAACTTAATTTATTGAAGAAAAAATATGGCAACAATTGTTGCATAAATAAAATTTTAAACACTGAAATTTATTGGGGAGAGGAGCAAAATGCGTTTTTGTCCCCTAGGAAAACATTAGGTGGAGGGGAGAGGGAAAGGGTCCCTGATGTATTGCTGCAATATTGCTAGAGAACATTTATTTTTTATTATTTGGTGTTTTGTTGTAAATGATTATTTACGTATGTAAAAAGTTCGAGATAAACATAGTAAATTTGATGCTTGTAACAATTAAATACTTCTAGATATCCGGGTTATTCAAGATATCAGAGTTCGAGATATCCAAACTTATTTACATGTAATGTATATGGAAAAAAGTTCGTACCATAAAAGAACTTTGAGATATCACATGTTAGAGATATCGAAGTTTCACTGTATATACTTTAATTCTAAAAACTAGTAGTTTTCATTAAAATTAATGTGATGTTTATAAATTAAAATAATTTCTTCAATGAATTATTATCCAGTCCCGTCTATAGGGTGGTAGGGGTAGTCAGGACGTCTCTGAGCCCATTATCTCTTTTGTTCCCACCGTGATCTTTAAAAGATGCAGGCAATTTCTTGATTTTAACGCAGTTTGATATCGAACTGGTTAAGCCTTTGAGTACCATAATTTTGAAGACTAATTTTTTGATTTTTTCCAATGGATATGTTTAAAGCAGACTATTTTTTCTTGGGACACTCGTGTCACATTCATCCTTAAATGCTATATGCTTTTCTTTTATAAAATGGTGTAATCAATTTGATCCGACCGTTTTCTTCAAATGATATAGACGATTACTTATGTTAACGTAGTTTTATATCGATTATTTCTTGGATAAAAATGGGTCAGTTATAATGTGAAAATTACCCATGTGAGTTTGCATATTCATTGATTTTTTGATCTGAAATTTTTACTTCCTCTTCTAAATCACATTTGTTTCCTGAAACAAAATATATTTTATATAGCATATTTTTTCAAAAATAATAAAAGTTTCAGCCTGTAATTTTTAGAGGCGTCTATTTTCCATATTTCTCAATTTCTAATCAATTTTAAGGTGAACCTTGCACGCCTCTTTTAGATATGGCCCTGTGTTTAGTTAGGTTTCTAAAAAAACATACATTAGATCAGTGGTTCCCAAACTGTGGGCTATGCCGCCTAGGGGGCTTAGGATAAAAAAGACACAAAATGAATAACTAGATATTTTTTTCATGGTATTTAAAGTATAAATATAAGTTATTTTCTAGTTTAATATATTAATTTTCAATAACATGCTTACAAGTGCATGAATATATCTTTCTACTCAAAAAAGAATAAGTTTTTTTAACTTTAAAAATATGATTCCTTTTTCAACAAGATATATATAATTGCCAGGCAGAATTATTAACACTTATTGGGATAAAAACGACCAGCGAAATTGATTGGAAGTTTAAAGTGATTTGAGCTATACATGGTATTCTTAATGCCTAAAATTTAGGAATTTGTGAGATTCATCCCGCGAATAAATTGGAACGATTCTTTTCCAATATTTTTATCATACAAATATAAATATGTCCTAACCCTGGTATAAAAATGATCAACATTTCAATTAAAAATGGGGCACAATGTTTTTTTATCTAGCTTTGGAGGCGTTAGCTTTTTTAAAGCTAAAAAGGAAGTTGGAGAAAAAAAGTTTCCATTTTAAAGTAGTGAAGTTTGGAAAAGCATTAGTATGCTTATTATTTACCTAAGTGTTAACATAGTTTTAGAATGACCGTTGAGTATTTTTTGACTAGGCACAGTGAGGCGCTATGTTATCGGAGCATTGAGTAATCAATTTCAATTCTCGCAGCCTAGAATTGAAAGTTTTACCGCATAGAACGATGTCTGGATTGTTGCATAAGGAGTGCGTCTTTAGGTGTTCTATCCAGAGTTCTATGTTGTGAAAAGTTGAAATGCACGTGATATCAAAGACTAGGATGAAGCCCATTGCGTCGCGCAAAAAAGCAATCGTTAAACTTCGGAACCTTTTAAATAGGCGAAAAAAACTGTGATCAGACTACATCAAAAATAATGCAAATTAATAGAAATTTTTAAGCTGTTTAATTTGTAAATGAAAAAGATACACACTCTTGTAAGCAACATTATATTGATAAATAGTGAATTAAGAAAGAATTATATTAAAAAAAGTCTTTATGTAGTTTATATTTTTATTTCCTCTTAAAAATTTTATTAAAATAAAAAAATGACTCAACTTTTACATAATAAACCCTAATCTTATTTTATTATTAACAAAAATTGCATATTTATATATGATTGATAGGTTTTGCATAAAAACACAGAAAGGTTTCAACCGCTAGGTTATCTGCGGGGAAAGAATCAACAGAATATGGTAGGATAAACAATGAAACAAAACGCGGTTATGGAAGGCATTAGAGGGCTTATTTTCTTAAACGACAACTCTTTTTCGTTGCTCAAGTGATGAAATAAAGGAAATTGTTAAACCTCTCTTGGCCAGCCGTATCCCACAGCTGTAAGTTTATCTTGTAGCCTTTGTGTTTGGTTGCTTTTGATTCACTCTTTTCCTCTGGATGGTATATCTACAAATGTGGAAAAATATTACAATAATTCAGTAGCGTATCTATAATTTCGAAAATTGTATCACATTATTTAATTTAAAAAAATCGACTTATAAGTAATGGGAGTTGCAAAAAATCACTCTGTAATGAAATTCACAATTAACAAGTAGTGAGGAGTTGAAGGGGTGAGGTGACAAATTTTAACTATAAGAGGGTGCGGAAGTGGAGGGGGGGGGGCACAAATCTTTACTATAGGGGGCCAAAAGTTAATTAAAGAGGAGTTAATATCTTCAGTGAATCTCTCTCCTATAAATGTCATTTTGTTTATTCATTTCTTATTCCATGATGTCTAGTATTTTAACCATTTTATAGATTGATTTATCCAAAAGTAATCCCCTACTTTCAAATTTGATGAAACTTGCAGCAGACTATTTACCATTCATGCTTCACTGCTGATCCGTTGTGCCTGAAAGACAGGAGCTCATCTAAAATTTACAGCACGCGATTTTAAATATTTTTTTTCTAAAAAAAACTTTTTTTGAATATTCTATGCACAAAAACAGTGTGAATGGATGCTGTAGATCCAATAGGCGCGGGCCCTCCTATTGACGTGATAAGTTCATCGGAGGAGCGCGTAGCTGAAAAGAGACACAATGAGTAAGCAGATATTTTTTTCAAATGATTTAAAATTAAAATATATATTAAGAAGAAGAAGAAGAATTTATTTCGCATAACAAAGAAAACAATAATAATATTCATGTCATTTCATCATTATAAAATATTTATGAAGAAAAGATGTATTACAAATTTCACGTTAAAATGCGAGGAAACTCAAAAGGCCATTTCAAGCCGCTGGTATGAGTATCCTAATAGAATTCATTTTATCCAGAACAAATATAGAAAAGTTAACAATATATGTAAAAAATGTATTTGAAAATAGTTTATATAATAATCATAAAATAAATAATTACATCATAGAAAAGAATGGCGAATAAATAACTAAATAGTAAAAAAAGGAAGAAAAAAACATCACAAAGAAGGAAAGATTATACAAATGCTACGAATCATATATGAAGACAGGGTTTGATAAATATTTATGTATAATTATGGAGAAAATTATTCGGAATACTCAAGATGAGGGTATATATATACTATAAATAGAAGTTAGTGTTACTAGGTTGAACATAAGAAACAATCCTTAATTATACAATTCATTTCATATTTACTTATAAAGTATTCTTTTATTTTATGTTTAAAATTATAAGACGAAGTACAAATGAGTTCCGAGTTATATAAAAATTCATTCCAAAAGCATATTACTCTATATTTTAAATACCTTTTAGAAGTTGGAAGCCTAAAATATGGGATTACAAATTTAGTTGGAAACCGCAGCGAGTGATGTGGATTTTGATATATTGAGGAAATCCAATCATTGAAAATTATAGGAAGCATATTATGATTGTATTTGTATATAAATTTTGATATCTGAACATGATATGAGGTAACACCAAAGAATTATATAAATTTAATTTAATGTTTATATTGAAATCATTTTTAAATCTTTTAAACAAACCAAGTACACTACTTACTTTAGAAGACAAGTAATTTACATGATCTGACCATGAACACTTATTGTTCACCATTAAACCTAAAAGATTAAACTTATCAACTATCTCAAGACCAAACCTACTGACATATGATTTGCGACAAGTAATATTGTTATTAGAAAATACCATTGCTTTTGATTTATCATGATTTATCTTTAGAGAATTTGCAGTGCACCATTTGTCTATTGAATTTAAGTTTGAAGAAATATCCTCAGAAATATTAGAAAGGGTACTAAATCTAGAAAGTGGTAATAATAGTCTTATGTCATCAGCAAACAAGTAATAATCAAATATCGTATTTGAAGTGTAAATATCATTTATATATAAGCAAAACAGTATTGGCCCCAAAATGGAACCCTGAGGTACTCCAGAAGAAGTATGTTTTATCGAAGAATTTATATTGTCTATAGTAACAAGTTGTTGTCTATATGAAAGATATGATTCAAAAAAAGATATAGTAGACTGAGAAAAGCCAAAATGATCAAATTTTATTAAAAGTTTTGAATGTGAAATCGTATCGAACGCTTTACTTAAATCGAGAAATATAGCTATAACACTATCTGAGTTATCTAAATAATATTGGATTTTTTCTAAAAAAAAATATATGTAGATGTTCTGTACTATATTTAGACCTAAAATAGTTATAGTTTAGTATGTTTATTTTTAATATTAAACATTAAAAGTTTATTAATATATCTTTTTATGCAAAAAAGAATAAGTTTGTTTAACATTAAAAATATGATTCCTTTTTGAATGAAATATCTACAAAATAGAATTTTAAATATATATTGCAAAAAAAATCAAACAACGAAATCTATTGAAAGTTCAAAGTATTTTTTAAGCGCTATGTATGTCTTCTTTAAAACCTAAAGTTACGGAACTTTTAAGTTTCATCTCGAGCATAAATCCGAAGAATACTTTTACACTATTTTTTTTATAATAAAATTATAAATATGGCTAAATCTACTTAAAAAAATTATTAACATATTCAAATGAAAATACTACGTGCTTTTTTAAATCTAGTAGGGAGTATTATGTTTTTTTAAACAAAAAGAGGGTGTGGAGAAAAAAATTTGTTTTCACCACGAATGTGTACGATTATAGATAATTATCTGATTTTCAAAAATTTTTAATTACAACCTTGATTCTGATTTTTGTGGTTTTCTGTCTTATTTGGTTTCTGATTTTGATTTTTTTTTAAAATGATTGTGATTATGATTCTATGAATTTCTGTGATTCTGATTATGTCTCCTTATAACCAGAATCGATCCAAATACTAAGCGTCACCTAACATATGGTATACGTACGAGTAATGGTACCCGGTAGTCTTGCATGTGGTAGGCCAGCACATACATGATCATGTACTATTTTTAGTTAGTTTTTTCTTCATAAAAACGTTAAAAAAATCTTTATTACCGTTGAACAACTTTTTCAATCAGAATGAGGATTGAAAAAAGTTAGTCGGATGCAAAATAGTTGGGGTTTCATCTATGCTCGGACCAAAGCCAGGTTTTCAAGCCCTTGGTGAAAGTTATTTCACCAAAAGTTAACACTGTCTATTGTTTGATACACAGATTGGCTCTTACTGCTTCTAAAGTTTTTATCAATCTTGAACAAAGCTAATAAAATTTTAATTTTGTGAAAACGTCCGCTGTGAATACTCAATCAAATCAAATCAAGCTCAGCTAATTTCTAAATGCGCCTAATATTTAAAATTTTGGAAAGCTATTGTTGGGTAGAATTAGTGTAGAATTAGTATTAGAACTCACAAAATCAAACAAAATTTAATTGAAGTATATGGAGTGTAAGGAGGGGGGGGGGGGCTAATAATCACATCACGAATTGATGTAATGGGTTTGATTCTTTTGTTCCATTGCCATTTAATTCGTATTTTAGGAAAAATATTGAAGAAGGGGTGAATGAATTATGCAAAGTGATAAAATGTGAGTGTTATAGGAGTCTTTTTCTACTCAATGGATCTTTAGTCGTGAACGTCATTCTTTTAAATAAACGCCCCATAGACATGGTTACTTTAAAAAATGGCGCCTTAAACGTCTAAAGAAAAGCTCCTTCACTTATAAAATATAATTTAATAGAAGAGCATTTCTTTCAAAATCAATACGATGTGAAGAAAAGTTGAAAAATTATAAAAATGAATTTTATGATGTTTATAATGTAAAATATAGTGGGAAAATTGAGTATTTTTACGTAATGTTTACCATTTTTTTTTCTTTCTCAACATTTGCGTTTGGTGTTTATCTTCCAAATTTTGCTGTTCGCTTTGATATTATTGAAATTAATTATAGTATCACGACTTTCACATTTTTCTACACGGTTTGTTATTAAATACTTGACATTATATTTACAGAACCAAACTCATTTTTAACATATCATATGCGAAAAGGAAAACAATTGATTTAATGAGTTGAATATTTTCATAGTATCTCATTTTTTATATCTCCAACTAAAGTCTTCATTGAATTTTAGACAAATGATTTTGCTTTTTTGTATAGAATTTATTACATAAGAAAAGATTTATAAAATTACATGGCGTTAAATATATATTATCGAAAATAAAGAATTCCATTTTTTATAACTATCCTATATATCAGGGTTGGCCAAACTTTTTTCTCATTGGGACTACTTTTGTCTTAAAAATTTTCTGCGGGCTACTTTAGTTGCCCTGAAAAATGATAAAATTTTTGAAAGACAAGTAGACAAAAAATGATGTTATAGAAAATTAAGTTTTTTTTAAATGAAACCTGACACTGCATTTTCTGTTTGAGTTTTTCAAAATTCGGGCCAGAACTTATCAGGGCGATTCTCAAACATGACTCTAAGTGTTAAATTGTTCATTGAGATCTATGTTTTGTTTTAATACTATTCATAAAAAAAAAATTGTTTCACACAAATACATTGATCCAAAAAATGCATTGAAACTAGCAAATATAATTCAAATGGTTGGGTATTTGTTTTTTATTATATATTTCCGAAAATCTTTCTCAATAAAAATTGATTTGAAACTTAAATCGCATTTGATGTTTATAAGTTCTTCGAAATCAGCCAAACTAGATATCCGTAAGAAATCACCAAGTTTACTAGCTAAAATTTCAATGTTGATGTCATCTTTAAAAGGGTTTGAGAGAAAATTAGTGATATCTTCGAGCTCATTGAAGGTTTCGAATCTTTTTTAAAATTCTTTTGAGAGTGATTGGAGATATTCAATGTATTTATCAACACTCAAAACTTTTGTATGATCACTTTCATCAGCTAAATTTGGGAAATGCTTCAAATCGCAACTTCCTATCTGCTTCAGTAGTATATTTAACTTCTCCTTAAATGACTTTATATGGCTGACCATTTCTATTATTGTTTTTTCTTTGCCTTGTAATTGTGTATTAAGTTGATTCAACTTTTCAGCAACATCACAAAAAAGGCAAGGTCACAGCGCCATTCTGAATCTCTCAATTGAGGACATGGATTTTACTTAGTTTCTAGAAAAAGACACACTTTTGGTAAGAGCTCTCTAAAACGAATCAGAAACTTAGCACGACTCAACCATCTAACATCTGTATGTAGAAGCAATTCACTGTGCTCTTCCCCACATTCCTTCAGTAAAGCACGAAACTGTCGACGTGATAAACTTTTTGATTTGATGTAATTGACTGTTTTGAATGCTATGTCCATAACATGATCAAACTTCATAACTTTCGAGCACAGAACTTGATTGTGTATGATGCAATGATAGTCTGTGAATCTAGCAAACCTGTCATTAGGTTTACAAAAAGCAATACACCCATTCTTATGACCAACCATTGCAGGAGCACCACCAGTCGTTATTGAAACCAATTTCCTGAAGGAAAAATACTAATAAAATAAAAATACAAAAATTTTATCCGGTAAGAAAAAAATTTTTAATCATAATATAAGTTATTCGTAAATTTTTACACCACCCCTGAAAATTTCAAAACGAAGCTTAAACGACGTGGAGATCACTGCTCAAGGGTACATATTCAGTCTCTTTTACCCATATTCTCATTATGTCTTCCCACTTATTGCGAAAAGGATGGGTTTTGATGAAGGGTTTCAGCGTAAAAAAAAGAAAATTCTGACCACTTGTTTGTGCTTGAAGTCGATTCCAACAGTGAGTCGTTCACTTTCAACGAAAAAGCCTTCGGTGTAGTAGTTGAGGAAGCAGGTTTTGCCGACTCCGGAGTCGCCGAGCGTTAAAATTTTGATGCGGTACTCGCCATCGCCTGAGTAGTTGAAACCCGAGGAGGACGAATTGTTCTTCATCTGCACGAAGTTTAGCGGAGAAGCCTTCAAAGAAACGTCATTGTCAATATTCGACTCCATGCTATTTGACATCTCTCTCAGTTCGCAAGTGCCATTTTCACTGAAGCGGATGAGCCAGTGTTGCTGGAGTAAACTTGTGCGAAATGCTCTTGTCTAACGCTTGCCAAATGTTTCTAAATACAATGAAAAGATTTCATCATCATTCAAGCTCTATATATCCGTATTGATATTTGGATTGTAATAGGGCTTGTGATTAATTTTTTTTATATTATCACTAATGAACTCTTCAGTCTTAAATAATTTGTATAATATGTTAATTCAAAAATATCCTCTTTATTATACGAGCTTGTAATTTAACATTTTAGTTAGTTATTTTGGTAGTTATAGTTGGATTTATTTAGCTGTCTAAATAGATAGATATCCACTTATTAACTCATTAAGTACTGCTGTTTCCAAAGAAAATGCAAACGAACTTTTATTTTAAATAGAGATTACTGAAGTCGTC
>JAUIRK010000463.1:137500-180000 GCA_030549495.1 Nectonema munidae
TTTTTTCTTGAAAATTCTAAAAAAAATTGAATACGCATGTATAGGATATTCGTATTTGCCGGTACTCACATGTACACATGTTTAGAAACTTTGTAGCGGGAAAGTAGGTTGCTCGTAAAATAATTTCATATGTTGGTATGATAGACTATCTACCTGCCATGATACGCTTGATTGATGGGAATTTCAATCAATACATTTTTTACCACTTTAAACAATTCCATAAAATGTACATAGTGTCAAGGTTACTAGTTAAACAGATAATGGGAGGAATTCAAAAACGAAAGATGGTCAATTTCGGAAGCTTATTCTATGAATAAATATTGTGATGCCAAATAGTGAATAAGAAGTAAAAAATTTAATACTTCTTTACATTATTATTTATTGTTTCAAAATTGCCAAACTAAAAACTAAAAACATTAATCGCTGTACACAAGTTCTATTCACTATCAAACGTGACAATGCCTTTTTAATATCAATAAAAAATAAAGACTGGTAATGAAAAAAATAAAAAGTGTATGTATAGAACTATGCCATGTATCAATCAAACTTTCAATACGATACAAAGTTTTGCGTAAATCATTTTAACACTACTTCTAAATAATCCCTTATTAGGAAAAAGGAAGGTTAACGCAAGAAGGCACCTTTACAGGCAAAGTTATGCTTTCAAGGCAATGTAGGTGGAAATGTATTTTACCGGACTTGAGGATGCATTCTTAATATTTTTTATATGTGTGGGCAATTGTTTGAAAAATTTGTAGTCCATATATCCTGGTACAAGCGGTGAAATTTGTACCGCAAACCAATTTTCGAGCGCAAATTGGGTTTTTGGATGACCTATATTTTGGTGATTTTCATATATTTGATCGAAAAGAGGGAAATCTACTATTTTCATGAGTTATGACTAAAATGTCTTTTCTTCAGAAATCAAATTTTTTGGAACTTTACAATAGCAACGATGAACAGCCTTTATCATCGTTAGACAACATCATTGAAAAATGGTAATCACTGGGTCAGACTATCAAATTAAGCATGCCAAATTTTGATGCTTTTTGAACTCATCTTATCATAACGAGTATCAGTTGCTGCCAGCGAGAAAAGCTTCAAGTAACTTAGACAGTGATGGACCATGCCCGTAGCTAGGACTTTTCAATTGGAAGGGCTGGAAAAATTGGGGGGGGGGGGGGGGGGGGCTAAATATTTTAACAAAATTTTTTTGGCACTTATGGGTTATCTCTCCCCCATTCAAAAAATTTTTTTTAATAAATTACTGAAAAAAATTTTAAAGTGGGAGGGAGATAACTAATAAGTACCAACTTTTTATATACTGTCTAAAAATAAACCATTTTTTGAACACTTTATTGACATCGAAATATATTAGGTTGGCGGGGGGGGGCTTAGCCCTCTCCTGCCCTCGCTGGCTACGGGCCTGTGATGCACTCATAATGCAATGGACACAAGATCGATTGAAACAGTGTGTGCTTATATAAAACAGTCGAAAAATAATGAATGTATTTACTAACAAAATAAATGGGCGTAAAAGAATTTTTAGAGCAATAAAAATTTAGGTATAAATAACAATTTAAAATTTCTTATAATTTAAGAATATTTTTTTTTGTTAA
The DNA here is from genome assembly GCA_030549495.1 of Nectonema munidae. NCBI lineage: Eukaryota > Metazoa > Nematomorpha > Nectonematoida > Nectonematidae > Nectonema > Nectonema munidae. Next base: position 139,120 of record JAUIRK010000463.1, read on the forward strand.
TTTACATATTGGTAAAAAAACATCAGCGGGTCACAATGGGGTCTCCAAATTCTTACGTTGGTGTATATCACTCTCCATTCATCAACGTTGTGATTTTTATATACAGTAAATCCTCCATTAGTCAACACCTCTGTATGTATGATGAAAACTTTTATTGAGTCTAGTGACTTAATTGACATCCTTACGAATGACAAAAGTATGCCAAGTTTAACCAACAATCGTTAGACCTATGATGACTGTTGATTTTAGAAGAAAAAAGATGCACAGAATTGACTCTGTTGAGAAAGATACTGGGACTGTAATTAAAAGACAAAATTAGGAAAAAAATGATAAGACAAAAGAGTACCGTTAAAATCAGTGTGCTAAAAGCAATTTTTGCTGGTAAGATCATGTCAAGAAAAAAGAGGAAAATGATGTTGTGCGTAGAATAATAGAACATCCTTTTACGGGGAAAAGAAAAAGATGGAATTATACAAGATTGAGGGATGGGATGAGATAAAAACTGGAGAAAATTTGTCTAAAGGAAAGTGATGCGCAAGATAAAATAAAATAGAGACTTGGGATCAAGACCTCCAATTTGGGAAAAAAAAGTGTAGGCGAAGAAGAAGAAGAAGTGATGTGACGATATCCAAGATTGAGATTCTTCTGAGTTTTGCGGATTCAATCTTCATTCAAAAGTATGCAAGATGATCAGTGACAAGGGCATTCATTTTATATTGCAGAGGTTTTAAAATTAAATTAAGCTTTCGATTTAAAGCTTAATTCTACCATGTTTTCTTACCTGAGTTTACAATCTTTTAATGCATCAATGATGCATTTTACAATGTTCCGTTTGTTGAATATAGCTAACGAGCTATTTTTATAGAGGTATGATAGCAACAAATCTTTGAGACAAAAGTGTTGTAAAGTATTTAAATATTTCATTTTCAAGCTGTGTGAAGTTTACGAAATTCGTTTTTTTATATCAACATATACCGATTTGCAAACTAAAGTTAAAGAGCTACATTTTATTTAATCCTTCAGAGCTCTGATATATTTCGCTAATTGGAAAGGGAGTATATTTTCTTTATATCATTTTGATGCTGATACTTTTAAAAATAGGATTCTTACTATTTTGTTTCCGAAAAATCGTCCCATAGCTAAATGCGTTCCTATGGTATTCACTTTAAATAGAATTCAGGGTATAGAAGATCATCTATTTTTCATCATGAAGCACGAAATATTTACGAAATCCAAATCCTGGAATAGGCAATGTCTTATGCGCAGCGACCATAACGAAAAAATTTTAGATGTATTTTTTATTTTTTTATCAAATTATTTCATATTTGAATTGGCATAGTAGAAATTTTTTTACAAGGAAAATACAGAATCATTTAAAAGAGTCTGTAGATCGGATTGAAGAAGGGCAGCTCTTTGGACATCGCTCTATCATAGTGCTGCATCTTGAGTAACTATTAAGCAAAGATGAATAAAGCCTATTGACACATTTCGGCTTAGACAATAATAAAGGATTTCCCATAAAATCTTACAATTATGATTGTTCGTCTAGTCCTTAAATAAAATCCTACTTTTTAAATAAATAATTTTGACTAATTTCACGTGTTGCTTGGATGATAATTAAAATTTAGTTTGATCTTTCTAACTTGTGCTGAATCATTTGGATTCAATTGTTTAACTTTTTGGGTAAAAAAATGTTAAACTGAAAAGATATGTTGATAATAAAATAAATTGAATCACAGAGGCAAAATAATGGAAAAAATGTTAAGTTATTTCGAGAAGGAAAAGTAAACTTACTGAGAATATATGCGACTCATTTCACATGATGAAAAAGCTTTTAATGCTCAAACGAATTAATTTATTACACAGAGTATAGGATTTATGGAACAGAAGTGATGATTCTAGCACGCCCTGATGTGGAATGGAAAGTTATAATAGAATATAAGAGTGTGGAGTGAGTTGTTAAGGAAAAGTAAGTATACAAAAACAAATGATTAAATAGAAAGAGCTCAGTTTAATTAAAGAATATGAGTTATTGATTTTTATGACAATAATTTTGTTGCTAGCGACGCTCTTATTATTTTCATATATTGAAAGTTATTTAAGAAATTAAATTAAATTTATTCGAGAATTATTAGCACCATTATTATTATTATTATTATTATTATTATTATTATTATTATTATTATTATTATTATTATTATGAATAATCATATTTCCATAGACTTTGCTCACGTAGTTTTGTTACGAGGGCAGGCGCTAAGAAGCAGGAGCCCCACTTTGGATACGCTTTGGTCGGACCCAAAATTAAGAAAGCTCAACTACGTTTATATTGAATAAAAAGCGTGCATGATATTAATACAAATTTCTGTATTAAAAAAATAATTCTAAGTCATTTGCTTCAGTTTCATCTTTCTAAGAGGAAAGTTTTTCCTTTTTTACTTTTTTCGGCAAAATCTTTCATTATTTTCTCGAAATTTAGTTTTTTTAAGATTCAATAAAGATGTTTAACCAGTTGAGGACCAGTGAGACACTAATGTCAAAAGAAATGAGAATTGTCTTTTTCAAAATTCCATTGAAAAGAAAACAGCCGATAGGCTTTCAAATTTATGCTGCTTGCATGTTTTGCTTGTTGAACCATTGAGATCACGCAAGTTTTATTTCATTTTAGTTTATAAAAGATTTTTTCTCTTAATGCATGTTTTATTAAGAAAAAAGGATGCAGGACGTTTGGGTTTCAAGATATTTCGTAACTAAATTGTAATTTTGTAACGCAAAATATTGAGTACCAAAAGAAACTTCTTGGCAAGAAATGTTAGCATTTTAAATACTTTGAGCCTGCCTTGAGCTTCTAAACTCTTTATTCTTCAGAAGCATGCAACTATCTATATCAGCTTGTTCACTGCTTTTTTAAAGCGTACCCAAATTTCCTATTCGACTGAAGCTTCTACATTCGCCGCATATTTTTCTATACTGCCTTTAGAGGGTTCTAAAAATTATACAGGAATCCGATTAAACGATGATAGGTTTCAGTTGCTCAAATTTTATTAAATAAAATTCCTGTGCTTTAACGTATATATAAACTCTTTTAAAAAGATAAGCTGACGATTCGTTTTCAAAAACCTGTGACCCTTGAAGGACACAGTGTGACACCGATATCCCAAGAAATGAAATCGCATGCTTAAATGTATAAAATTTCTTTGAAAAAGAAAGCAAATGATTAGCATTAAAAATTAGAAAGAAACGGTTAGGAATTTGCAGAATTTATCTAACCAGTAATTGAAGCTTTTAACTCTGAAACCTTTCTTGAATCTAACGAAGATCTCATTATCAAATACTTTTTTTCTGTTGTGAAAGGCCTTATACAGCTGAGTATAAACCCAACTACAAGGAAGCTTGACTGCAGTATTGTTTTAATATTATTTAAGGACGAGAACTTTGAAGAGTAATTATCTGCTTTCTTTTTCAAAGGAATTTTATATATTTGAAGCAGACGATCTCATTTCTTGTGACACCGATGTCCTCATGGTCGTTAAAGTAAGCAAGGTATACATAACTCTTAAATTCATTTGAAAAGGAAATGGCAAGACCAGAAATTTATTACCAATACTTGCACTAAGCTTTATGATGAAAATTACGTTTTGTTTCTCCCTGTCAAACCTCGCACAGTTTTCTGAAAGATGTATTTAAAAATCGAAATTATATAAATATGGATGAAAACGAAGATTATTATAGATTTGTTTCTGCTTGATGCCATTCTCTCCTGTCCTGACATTATTTGATCGATAGGCTTATTTTGAATATCAGCTAAAAAGGTTTGACAAATAAACGATATCTCTAGTGCTTTTAGTGTTCCTATAGAGGAGGTTAACATTTCACACCTTCATTTTACACGGGGGTAAGAGAAAAGAAACAATGAAAATGTGATCTTGCAACATAAAAACATGCTTACGCTGTTCTTGATCGCTATTTATAATCATCGATAAATCAGAAGGAGGTAACACCAACAGAAAAAGGTTATGAGAAACAGGTTTAGATTGAAGTTTATCAAAAGAAATAATTGAGATAAAAGGGAAAGAGAGACGATTTGTAGATGATGATTCCTGTTAATAATTAATTTTTCTTTCCTTTGAATTAAAAAATCGATGCAACACTATTCATAGTAAAATGTGTGCCAAGTTTCAACAAAACATTTGTAATGATATAAATGTGCTATACTTGTAACAACGATGAAGTTGTCAATCTTTTTTCTTATGTTACTTAGTCTCTAAGAATAATTACAAAATTTGTCGCATAAAAGCGTAAAGCTTTTGCCATAGCACCGATCACTAAATAAGATTTGATAGGACGCTGGTTATAAATCGTACCTAGTTGTACTTTTTCGCAAATTGTTGAGTCAATTAGTAATTATATAGATAATTCATTATAAATAGTGAACTTCTATATTTCTGATTTATCGAAAAAAGATTAATTGAAATCGGGAATAGATAAAATAGAATTAGAAAATACACGAGAAAAAATGAACAAACATGTGTATACAATGTAAATTAATTTTAGATTTTTAAAGCCAGTGGCAGTTATTTTAAATTGATTTTCATTATTTTGTAAAATTAAAGTCAGACATTTTGATTTGAAATAACATTTTTAAATTTGAAGTTAATTTAATTCAGTTTCAGTTTTTTTAATTGAAATTCAATTATTTAATTTTGAAGGATAAAAGGTGAAGATGAGCGCTTTCGATTCTTGGAGGTCTTCTAAAACAGTATTGAGTTCAAATCAAGCATCCAGCATTTTTGAGTCGAGCCACTCTTATCAATGTCTTATCAACTCCAACTTATACCTTTACTTTTTACTTTGCTTAAATTTTGGCTCTCATATCGAATGCATATAAGTAAATATTTTTTCCATTTTCTTTAGTTTTTATCGCAAATATCTTAACGTTTTCAAAATAACCAAACCTTCTTTATTTTATTAATACTACATCGTGTTTATCCCATTCACCGTACAAGGACACACAACTCATTGAATCGCTCATTTATTGGTGTCACTATGTTTACTTATTTTAATTAAATATTTGTGATATATTCGAATTGAGTTCGAATATAGAAGCGTAAGACTTTGCCATTGTTTTATATTATAGAGGATATATATCGTTTATGGATTTACAAAGAAAGTCCTATCAACAATAATTCAACTTTTTCATGTAAAGAAAAGCTCAAACACCCTACATTTACATCTAAAAAATAATTTACATGCAGAAATGAAAATGCCGCAACGCCATGGATATGTTTTTAATTATGCATTTTTTTGTTTTACTATAACATTAGTTTTCAATCCTCTTATCAATTTGCCTCCGTTTAATATAAATTTGATTTCCTGTTGTCACAATTTTTTATCGATCATTTTCATTTTAATCAAAAATTAATGTAAAATTTATGAGTGATTTTCATTCTCTTTCTGTCTAGTTTTTGAGTTTAATTTAGATAGAACATATCAATAGTATGTTATATTGAAGAATTCATTTTTATGTATTGAAATTTTACATTAATACCCACTTTAGAGACAAATCATAGTGATAGATCTTCATATTCATTAATGTCATTTTTCCAATTGATTTTTAAGCAGTGCTTTATCTATTTAATTTTTCTTTTTCTGTTAAATTTTTCTTATATATTACCTTTTTTTCTATCATTGTGACAATATTGTATTGTTCCAATTAATTTTAATTTTTTTTATTTACTTTAACTAAAACTAATTTTAACATAACAACAAAAAAAAACATTGTAAACTTATAAATAATTTTCCTTTGATTTTAAGAAATAAATAATATAATAAAATTTGTTAACATAAAAGCAGTGCTTTGGCAAGAGTTCCATGTGGGCCAGAAATGGTTCACAAAGGGCATTGTCTGGTCCACAATCCGAAAGTTTTTTCATGAGTTTTAATCCATAAAGACGGTTAACATCACAATTAAGCGGAAATTTTGCGTAACAGAAGAAATATTTTTTGAAAATATTCTGCTGGGTTTTTTGATAAATTATTGTTTTTAACTAAAAATCCACTTATATGGCTAGTTACTTTTTTACTCTGTCGAGACAATCCTAGATATTATTTTAATTATATTTGTTATTAAGATATGATTATCTATAAACGAGAAATGAGCGTATGGTTTATTATGATTCATAGCACTTTTTGGTGCATCTTGCCTCCTTCTGAATCTAAGCTATGCTTTAATCGAAAATGAATTTACTAATATTTTATAATGAAATTAACCAATCTGGAAGACCCGCAAATGTTGTAGATATGAATGTAATTTTTGTATAAGAAAAAAATTTGTAAATATTGTTTCTCAAATCAACGAGCTATAGACTGTTTAATATGGAATTAGGTCAATTCGCCAACAAGATAAATCGATTTTGGACGCTTTCGCATCAAGTCAATACTACTCAGCAGGCCAAAAAACGTTTATATCTTTCTTAATGAATTATCCACCTAACTTACCTCTTTAAAAGTGGAATCGACATATACAGAGCACGGGTTACTATCAAAGTAGTGTGACAAAGCAAAAGAGTGACATGACAAAAGGGCAAGAAAAATACAGAAATTCAAAGGAGTGACATGAAAAAAGAGTGACAAAAATACAAAATTCAAAAGAGTGACATGACAAAAGGGTGAAAAAAATACAGAAATTCAAAGGAGTGACATGAAAAAAGTGTGACAAATATATTGTATTCACATTATTAATTTAAATAGCAGACTAACACCTTCATTACACTGTCCAACAAAAAAATTTTTTTTTTAAACTACAAAAATGAAACTAACTTTTATTCATGCATTTTTTATGACATATTTGAAATTAAAAATCTTTTTTTAAAAAATGACTTAAATTTTTAGTAATTTGGTTTTTTTTTATTTTTGCAGGTTAAAATTATTCAATATTAAAATGCCTAGAAATTTATGCAAAGCTAACCCCGACAGTTTTTGCTACATTTGTGGCTGTGTTACATTTAAAAAAAATAAAAGAAAAATTACACCGTATGTTAAAAAACTTTATAAATTATACTTTGGAATTAAATTGGGAGACCAAGATAAAACTTGGGCTCTACATATATGCTGTACTACTTGTTTAAATTCTTTGTCAAAATGGTCTAAAAATAAAAGTCAAAAGTTACAATTTGGAATACCAATGATTTGGAGAGAGCCTACAGATCATTATACAGAGTGCTATTTTTGCATGACTGAATTACGAGGTAATTTTTTCGCTTATAAATATCTTTTGTATTAGTATTTACATATACTTTGTAGGTATAACATCAAAAAGCGCCTATAAAGTAAGTTATCCAAATTTAAATTCCGCTATTCGTCCAGTAACTCATTCTGAAGAGATTCCTATACCGATTGCACCTTCAGTTTCATCAAAATTTTCTTCAGAAAGCTCTGAGACCGAGTTTGATAGTGAAAGAAGGGATGAAACATTTCGTTTTTCTAACTCATCATTTAATGAACCAATGGTGTTTAATCAAAGTGAATTAAATGATTTAGTTAAAGATTTGAATTTGACCAAACACCACAGTGAACTTTTAGTTTCTCGGTTGAAAGAAAAGAATCTTTTAACCAGAGAAACTAGAATAACAAAATATCGTTCAAGGTGTGAAGTTTTTGAAGAATTTTTCTTTTTGAAAAATTAAATTTATTTTATGAAGCTTCACAATGGAGACTTTTTATTGATTCTTCAGTTAATAGTACCAAAGCTGTACTCTTACATATAGGAAATGCTTTGCCATCAATACCAATCGCTTATTCAGCCTCTTTAAAAGAAAACTATGAAAACTTGAAATTTATACTAGAAAAAGTAAAATACAAAGAGCACAATTGGCTTCTCTGTGCGGATTTAAAAGTAGTGGCAATTTTAAACGGTTTGCAAACAGGTTACACTAAATTTATGTGTTTTCTGTGCCTATGGAATTATCAAGATTCTAACAAACATTACAAACAAAAACTTTGGCCAGAAAGATCGTGATCTGAAATAGGCTTTGGAAATATAGTAAAAAAGCCTTTAGTAAATAAAGAAAAAATTATATTGCGGTCTCTTCACATTAAACTCGGGTTGGTTAAACAATTTCTTAAAACCCTCAAGCATGATGTCTCCAGTTTTTTATACTTGAAAGCCAAATTTTCAAAAATAAGTGATGCAAAATTGAAAGAGTCCCCAAATACAGCAATTGATAGAGGATGAAAACTTTGACGAGACTCTTAATGAGTTGGAAGCTAATGCTTGGAAAAGTCTCAAAAATGTTTGCAAATATTTTTTAGGACGCCAAAAATCTGAAGACTATGAATTAATTGTCTCTCAATTAATTAAAGCCTATGAAATGCTTGGTTGTCGCATGTCTCTAAAGGTCCATTTTTTGGATTCCCACTTGTCGTTTTTTTCTGAAAATTTATCAGATGTAAGCGATGAACATGGGGAAAAGTTTCACAAAGATATTTCAAAAATTGAAAACCGCTACAAAGGAAAATCGAGCCGGAATATGCTGGCTGACTATTGTTGGACATTGTATAGAGAAGAAAAAGAAAATATTCACAGAAAAAAATATAAATATAAAAAATAAATTTGTTTTTTCATACTTTTATTTGTACAGTGATTTTATATATACAGATAATAGGTACATATATTTACGAAAACGCAAATAACAAAAAATAGGAGGCATTATGAATATAAAGAGATTACTTTTTAGAAAATAACAGTTTAGGACTATTAGAAAATGATATATTTTAGCTTGTAGCAAAAATTTGTTGGACAGTGTTATTATTATATGATTTATTTAAATTATTTTATAATTATAAAATAAAACTTTTATTATATAAAAATTAAATTTGTTATCTGTATAGTTTTCTTAATCATTTTTCTGTTTTATTATTATTCACTTTTGGAAGCATACAAAAATTTGCTACTGTTAAAGCTATATAGATGATAATGCGTTTAGAAATTGAACGCATTTTTATAGGTGTTTAGTTTTTTTGTTTGTTTAAAATATGTTTAATGCCTAAACACTTTTTACAGAAAGTTACAATGTAAGAAAGTGCTTAGCATTAAAACACATTTTAAAAAGTTTAGCGTTTATTGCTAAGAACAACTGTTTAAAATCTAAACACTGCATTTAAAATATGTTTATTCTCTTTTGTGTTTAGCATATGAATGTATTCGGAAACATCTTAATTGTTTAGATATCAACAAAAACTTCTAAACTTGTTTTTTTGTCATTTTCGATTTCATTTCATTTTTTCGATTTAAAATTTTTCTAAATAAATATATAAAAAAATAAATAGATAGAATAAACACTTCCAAAACATGTAATTTATTTTTCCCAGTTTGAAAATCTAAAACCCCAAGTAGCAAACTAGATGTGGTCAATGGAGGGTGGAAATATGAAACGATGACCATTAGTCTTTCTCTAAGCTTACTCGCAAGTGAATTTTGGGAATAGTTTTTCATATTACAAAAAAAAGAACACTAGCACACACTATGAAAAAATTTTAATTTTGGAAAAACCCTATATTGAGCAAATTTAGGGTTTTAATTTTGTTAACAAGACATTAAATTGGATACACGCTGTAACCTGCATTCTCAAAAGAAAGTTTTGACTTCCAAAGGCTTACACCAAACCCACGTGCAATTATCTACAAAATTTCACTATTATACTCATCCTATAAACACTTTGTTTTCTTTTACTTCCCTCAAAATGTGTTTTGATTTGAATTTCGATATCAATGAACTGATTATTTTCTTTCTAAAATAGATTCTAGTTGATGAAAAAGCCTTTCTCGTTACTATTGTGATTTAAGGATATACGTCGGTTTATAAGTGAAGAAAATCTTATAATTGCAGCCAGATGTCATCATTGACTTCATGCTTCTATTTAATAAACAGTTTCATAGCAGGAAAAGATTATCTTTCTTTTCCCATGGTGTACAATGAAATCATAGAATTATCGTGCTAGGTTCAAGAAATTATATGAAAGATGTACCTATCTCACAACAGTTCTTAGGGATATCTTAAACCAGTGGTTCCCAAACGGGGGTCGACCCCGGGAAGTTTTTGGGGGGTCGGGGAATTCTCCTCAAAACTTTTTTTTCTTTTTTTTATTCTCCTTTTTTCTAAAAAAAAATAAATATATATATTTAGAGTTTTTTAAATAAATATTTCCCTCCCTTTTTTTAAGTTTTATATTTTGTATGTTTATATATCCTTTTTTTTTTTACAATTTTTTAAAAAAATTTATATTTTAAAAAAAAAAATTTTTTTTTTTTATTTGTTTTTTTTAAAATAAAAAGAAAAATTTTAAATTTAATTGGGGGGAGAAAAAAAGGGGGGAAAAGGGGGGGGGGGAAAAAAAAAGGTATCTTACACTGTTTCCTTGATTGTGTAGACATATAACATATAGTGTAAGCGGCCATACTATTTATATATATGCTAGACAAATATTGCTGATATCATTTCATTATTTCTATTCGTCTATAATGCGTTCTTGATTTTTCACAACTTCAAGCAAGCTTTACTATACACTCTGCATCACGACAAGTTATTTGATCGAGATTTACTGGCATATCTTTCTTTATCTTTTGGTGTTTCTCGTTAAGTAAGTTAATTTTTTACCATTCCATATTTTAAGTTTTTTGTTTACCACTTACTTCATAGACTTTGAGCAAATTTATTTTTCACTTGTTACTGAGACAAAAATCAGAAATAAACTTTTACAGTATTTTTTGAATGGCAATTCAAACTGTTTATATTTTACGATATCCTTCTCGATCTCATAGGAAGAAGCATAACTTGTTTGTGTTTTATTGGGCTTTTTTAAATATTCCAGCTGAGTTTCGTTTCATTAAACTCAACTTTTAGCTATGATTAAAACGATCTCTTGAAAAACAAATTTAATATATACAATTTCCCAAAACTTTTTTGATTTCGTTATAAAATTCTTCTTTTTTTATATTTTAAAAAAGTTCCCAATGTTTAATTGTTGTTTTTGTAACTTTTTTGATGAGTATCGTATAATTTGATAATTTATATCACACATTTTACTAAGACACAAATCAGAAGTCAACTTTTCAGTTAATTGCTGTTCTAAGAGGGTTAAGTCTTTCAAATCGTATGATTCATTTCGTAAGCATTGCGAGCGTGAGCACTTTAAGCTTCAAGACTATGAAGATAGTTTGGAATATGGTTCATCTCAAAATGAAAATCGAAAACTTGCTAAAACTCTTAAAAGAACTAGCAAAAACTTTGAAAATAAGAACCAAAAATATGAAAAATGAGGAACCTCTTTTTGAAGAAAAATACGTATTATTTACCTATAATCTTTTTTTTTCGAAAATATATTCATTTGTTTTTAGTGTATAGATTCTTCGTTGGCATCATCAAAAAAAGTCCTCCGAGATTGTGAGAAACAAAACTGGAAAAATAGCAACTCTATTTATTCTTGGTGCTGGTCACGTTTTCAATCCTCAGATAACATCAAAGTAAGTTTTATAAACTTTTGAATCGAAATAAAGTTTTTTGCAATCATTCGTTTTTAATGACGTTTTATTTGTTTGAAGTTTCGTTTTTCTAAAAATGGATTTAGTCGAAATTCGTTATGAAACATATTACCTCAAAAGTTTGAAAGCCTTGAATGTCCAACTCATTAAATTAAAGATTACTTTTCTAAACACTTTAAAATAAACATTTTATTTTCTAAACTCTTTACTTTAACACTATAAATCTAAACATGTTTAATTAAAGATGGTCTACAACCTTCATTTAGGATCAGCCGCGGTCGATAAACATAATGTTCATAAGGGCGAAGTTACGAGTGATGAAAATTAAAGAATAAATATTAAATAGTTTTTTTTATGTTAATGCTGTTTATGGAATTTATAAGGAAATTCAAAGAAGTGACATAACAAAAGGGAAAAAAATACTTAAAAATTTTAATAGAGACCTTCGCCACTAATTCTAACATTAACTAACTAAGAAAAACTATCTAAATAATTAATTACTTAACTAAGCAATGTATTAACTAACTAGCAAATAACTAATCAATAATCTAAACAAGCAAACTAACTAACTACGAACAAAAATCTTTGATTTAATTGTATCATCCTTTTGATTTGTCATTCCTTTGATTACTATTTAATTCTGCCACTCCTTAGAACCTAAGAGTGGCAAATTTTATCACTCCTTTGAACGGAGACCACCGCGAACATAATACTAAATCGACTTATACCCCGAATCCACTTAAATACCGAAATATACGGTAATTGGAAAATCCGAGAAAGTTGGTTCAACGTCAATATAAAACTGAAAAGTGAGATTCAATCACTAGAAAGTTAAAAACTTAACATCAGATTAAGTGTAGAAAACTTATATTGCATTATTGTTAGTGAAGTCTATGACTTTTATATTGAATTTTTATTAATGATATATTAACCCGTTTAGTATCTTGGTTCCCAAAAGAAACGTAGACTAACTTTTGCTTTAAATAGGATTAAATAGGAATTACTGAAGTCATGTGCGTTCCCTTTTGGAACATTGATACAAAATGGGTTAATACAAATAATTCCAAAAGGTCTGCTCGGCCTAATACTTCACACGCCACTGTGTATGAACGATAAATATTTTTAAAATAGTCAATAAGATTAATTGATTTTTATTCTAAATAATATGTAATCAAGATTTAAACTTATCAAGTCCTTACTTTTTTTAAATTTTTTTGGTATCTTTTTTAAAATTTTTTTAGTTGTTGGAGACAAGGTAAGAATAATTTTCCATAGCTGACCAGGTGGTAAGGATAGTCACGATCAGAGATCGAACCCAGACCATCAAGATCGAGACCACACTCTCCTAAGACTATGCCATCTGCCGACTTTATTAAAAAAAACTAATAAAAATATTTCCTTACTTATTAGATCATCAAAAAATGAAATGGAAAAAGAAGCCTTTTGGGGAAAATTAACATTTTCTTTAGTATGATTGCGAAACAATACCAGGTGTATATTTGCACCACGTCATATGTGTTTAAAAAAATAGAAAATGTCCTATTTCATTTTCGATCAATTTCGATCTTACAAAAGAATTTTATCGAGAAAAAACTTAGGGAGAAATGTATGGAATATGATGTGTGTGTATGAAATCTTTAAAATGCTTAAAAGTCCTTATACCATGAACCTTCTTTTATATAAACAGGGAACAACCTATTATTCACTTTTCAAATATGTTATAAACCTATTATAAAAGAAAAAAATATGCGTATTTTCTTTAATCATATATATTGTAGAATTTCCACTCCTTTTAACTGTTTTTTTTGTTTTTTGATTGGGTTGTTTGTGATAGAATTGTGTTGTTGTATTAACTCACTCACTAATAACGAAACATCAGCGAAAAACTGACTCAGAGGCGCCTGACATCTAAAAATTTTTTTTGCTCCAGAATTTTCTTTTTTTTTCTCATTTAATTTTTTAAAACTTATGATTAAAAAGCACAATAGAAAAGTTAATCAGAAGATCTTTTTTTAAATAATTGAGTATATTTATTTAAAAATTCATAAATAATACAATTTCAATTAACATAATTAATTTTAAGAAATAAATAAATAAAATAAAAATTGTGTTAACCTCTTTTATCCTAAAATTCACCCTTATGGGTCATCATCGCTTAAATTACAAAATTTGCTCACTGTAAGCAGAGACATTCGGGCAAATCATTAATATTTCAGTTTTATAACTATGAATAGAAATAAGATTCTATGCTAATTCTGCTCATAATTATGAAAACAAAGCACATGATATTAGAGAACTTTTTAATAAGATTTCTTTGATCTTTGAGTGTGCAAAAGTTTGAGTGGCGCCATGCTTATATATTCAAATATATGTAAGTTTATTTATGTGCTATATTTTATAAATATTTACTATATCTAATCCTTTGATTATATTTGATCCTTCTTGTTTCGAAATCAATATTATATTGAATAAATGTTGATTTGAACTGTTTTGAGAAATAATTGTAAAATTTGTCAACCTCAAATTAATTGAATTTATTTTAAAGAACATTTGTAATTAGTACAGTCTTGTTATCTAATATTATTATTTAATAATTGTCATGTAATTAGATCTTATTTGAATATTTTGATGATAAATAAATAAGATTTGCTAATTTCTGTTTCAAACAAAATCTCGGTTTCAAACAAACAAAAAGCTCTACAATTGTACAGCCTATAATCAAGAATCTTTGGTAATATTGTACTATCCGGTCAAAAATTTGTATTCTTGAATGATGCTTGATTCGTTGTTTTGATTAGTTATTGAGGAAATTGGGTCAATTGGGTTAAAAAAATTATAAATGAAAAAAATGATAATTTTTATTTCAAAATCGTATATTATATTTTTAAATAGTACAAGCAACTCAAATAAATGATTTTCTCTCTCAATTTTGTGATAAAACTCGAGCAGCTAAAAAGGCTTTTTCAAACTCAACTTACCTTGAAGGAATATTAGAAAGTTTTTTATTGTTTATATATAAATAATATTAATAATATTTTTTAGGAAAAGTAATAAAATTTTTTGGTCATTTTTTTACAGTCAATTGTTAGCTTCAATTGATAAGAAAAGTTGTTTAAAATATCATTGAAAAAAAGAGGAAATCTTTTTTTATTAAAAATATAATTATGATATAGAAGGAAATATTTAAAAGTCAAATATTTTGAAGAGCAAATTTGGAAATAGAAAATGAAATGAAAAGACAAATGTATGCGTTGTATATAGAATATAGATATTAGAACTGCGAAAATTTTAATATTCAATATTATCAAACGCTGAAATAAGTCTTGTTCAAGATGCATCCAGTGACGTAACTCGACGTTCTAGTGTTAAAAAGTCAATAAATAAATTATATTTTTACTGAAAGCACTACAGGTGTCTGGTATGCGATCACCAACATTATACGGGAGCGTGAGTAAGGTTGGTTAGATACTGGGTTTCGATAACTCAAGGTCTTGGGTTCGATCCCGCATCAAGCCTACTTTCCTCATAGTTCGACACAAGCAGCGCAATTATGCCTTCTCGATGAAAACACTACACGGCACCTTACCTTTACCTTTACGCTACATGGCGAGTCCAGCTCCGAGCCCGCTTCGGATTACGGACAATTTTAGTATAGCATCGATTACGGAGATATAGCAATTTACTCCACATACACAAATTAGTTATAACAAATTTAATTAACCTAAAAATGTAAAAAAAAAGTTGAAATTGTCATTTATTTTTCAAAATCAAAATTAAAAAACAAAAAAAAAGATTTTGTATTAAATTTTTGGTCGTTAGTGGATCCAGGCGAATCGTCGCACGGGACTAATCGTAGCACGCTTGCTACAATCAATGGGCTCTCTCTAACACTTTGATCCTGCCGCCTTTTCTTCATTTTGCAAGCACGCATTGAATGAACAAGGACATTTTTCCTCATCATCACCGTTTTCTAGACAAGCAAGTCGCATGATCTCATATTTACTAAATGGGCGATGAACAAATAATTCTGATTGCATGGGACTAATCGTAGCACTCTCTAGAATGTCAAGTATCTCACTCTCTTGAACTAAGCTAAAACAGATGTTGTGCAACTAATTTTCCCCATCACTAACACTTTGCCTGCATTCTTTATTTATCTTATCTTCATAACTAATTTTACTATATATTTTAATACTTTTACTAATATTTTAAGTATTTTACTTTTTAATACCTCCTTTTACAAAGTTCAGATCGAATTTGAAGGTTACAAATATTATCTGAAAAAGTAAACATCAACTAGCAAGCTGTATTATTGCACAATTTCGTCATGCCGTGCTATGTTATGTTAAAGTTTAGTATAACTTATAAATTATATTGACATTTTCCTTAAATCTTTTACTTTGACTGTCAAATCATAAATTATTATTGTTATCAACAGTTTTCACGTTTTTTTAATTTGCATATCTATTTAATTTATTAATTAAGTAATCTTTCCCTTATATTTGTGATATTTAATTTAATTTTTTTTTATTGTACGAATTTATAAAATAAAAGCTTAAAACGACTGATTAATTATACTAATTAATTATAAAAATATCATGTAAAAATTAGTCATTAAATTCAATTATTACTACGACTAATGACATCCTAACTTAAAAGTTATATTGTTTTCTTATATAAATGCTGCAATGAATTCTTCAATATATGATGATCCGTCAATATGTTATTATAAACTTTATTCCACAACACCTTTTCCTTATAAGAAACGTTCATGTATATACATGTTTACAATCATTTTTTGATATTAAGCAAGTTATGTTTTTGTAATTGCAAACTAATTTTGATTAATTTCGTATACTGCCTAAAAAAAGAAAAAGAATGTAAATGAAGCATTTTCCATTTTAAATGAAAATGAGTTTTCCTCTGCTCAAATCTTCATATGTCCACCGGAAAATTCAATAATAAGCGATGTAGATAGTGCTGTTGAAAACCACGAACTTTCAATTTTGCAAAAAAAAAATCTAAAAATCTTTTTTTATTTGAAACAATCATAAAATTAGTCTTTAATATTGACTTTTAAGTTATTCAATTATACTTAGTTTTTTATATTGATAAAAGTTATCATGTACGACTTGAATTTTTTCATGTTATGAAAGTCATTAATAAAATAAGAAAACAGAATTTGTTCAAATATTAACCCTTGTAGGACTAGCTCTTTGGAAATAACTGGCTTTGAGGAGGTAATATTATAAATAACGTCAAAGAATTATAAAGGAAATGCCTGGTTTAAAAAAGTATTGAAAGTATATAAAAAGACTTTACATTTTAAAACTTCATGAAAATAATTTTTAATTTATTTGTCTAATGGTTTTTGTTATATTTTTTTATATCAACCAAAATAAATAAGTGGCTCGTTTGAAAAAGAATAGTTAAATTATAGTTTAAAAAAAATAATAAAACAGTATTCAAAAGCTTATCCAAAATGCAAAGTTAAATTGAAAATTCAAATCTAATTATTATATGACTAATAAAAAACTATCAAACAATTATAGATTTATCTAACTTTTCAATTAATTTAACATCATCGAAAAATTAAATATGAGAGGTTTGGAAAAATAAATCTGAGAGATTTAATTGATATAATTTTATGGCATTGAGCGAGAAAAATGCGTTGGGTTGTGCAACGAGTTAAAGTTCATCGCTCACTTAGTAAATATGACATCACATGTGCGCAGTTGCACTTGCATAGAAAGCGTGATGATGAGGAAAAAGTCCTTGTTCAAGATGCGTGCTTGCAAAATGAAGAAAATGCGGCAGGATCAAAGTGTTAGAGAGAGCCCATTGATTGTAGCAAGCGTGTTACGATTAGTCCCGTGCGACAATTCGCCGCATACCTAATCTATATAATAAAAAAAGATGCCATCTATCTATAAAATTAATAAACAAAATGAAATGGAAGTGGGTCTTGCTTCTGGTGAAACAGACATCTTAAAAATTTTCCACATGTTCTTCACTCAAAGCATGGTTAATTTTATATTCATGAAAACAAAGTTAAAAATGCAACTCAATTATGGATAAATTTTAATTTATTGTATTTGTGTTTGGTATTTCGTTTTGGTCAAAGTAGCTTGGACTAAAACTTGATTTAAAAATATTTTTGAAAACGTTAAGCCTATACATAAGTTTTTATTGCTATATACAAAAGGGACGTGCAGAGAATTATTTAAGGGCAGGTGCTCAAATAGAGAAAATGGCTGAAATATACGCATACCTCTATAAAGGGCAATTTTAAAACAGGAGAAAAAAGAGCAGGTGCTTAAACACACAAGCACCCCCCCCCCCCCCCCCTCTGCACGTCTCTGTTATACAATACTTGTTTACTAAACTATTTGATTTATGATAATTTCGGTTTCAGAACTTTTGTCCACATACGTATTCGTTATACAAATTTCTTTTTGAACTCAATAGAATTTTAAGCATAAACAAAATGAAAATTTTAGATATTTTAATTTTGAATTATAATTTTAAGTTTTCTAATAAAACAATTTAACTAAATTGAATTTGTGGTAAATCTCTAATATCTTGGTAAACGTAACTTGATACTGTACCATAGGAAATTAATCAAATAAAACGGTGTCTTGGCTTCTTGATATTTAAATAGCACTAGTATAAAACACTACTTGAACATTTTTGTTTTAGAAAAGAGCATCCAAAGCATCCTAATTTAAATATTCTTTTGAATAGTTTGAATCTTACCATTTATTGGCTTATTTTCAATGCTTACTTCATATCGGTCAATGTATGGATCAAAGCAGTGCCCGCGATAAGCAAAATTTTTATTATGAATTCTAGATGTTTGTCATATTTTTTTAGGGTAATGAAAATTTTTTAGGGGAGCTTGAAAATTAGTTGGAGGAGGGGGGGGGCTTGAGAAATAGTTAAGGGGGGGGGGGGGGGCTTGTACCCCAAAATTTAATAGGTAGCGCGGGCTCTGGATAAAAGAGTCAAGGTTACTGATTTATATAATGATTCATTTGGAAGCCCATTTCTGAAAGCTGCTTTAGCAAGAGATATGTTTTTTTAATTCAAATTTTTTTATGCTTTGATGATAAGCGTCAAAGAAATCCTAGCGATAAGCTTTCAGCAATTCGAAAGCTCCATGATCACTTTTATGACGTGTTTTCTTTGTACTGGACACCTAATTCTTCGGTTACAATTGACGAACAAATAGTTTGTTTCAGAGGTGGATGTAAACTAAAAGTCTATGATCCTAAGATGGCCATTATGGCCTTAAAATTTATCATTTATGTGATTCAGAAACGTTTTACTTTTTGAAACCTCAAATTTATATCACCGGTTTGCCTGATAAAACATACTTTTCTTCTTTTTAAATTTCTCAAAAGCTAATCAATGACACCAATCTCCCAAAAGAGTGCGCAATTTTTATGGATAGGTTTTCTACCTCTTTAGAAATTGTTAAGTGGGCTTTAACAAAAGACTACACAGTTTGCGGAACTTGTGAGGCCTACAAGAAAATTTGTACCAAAAGTTTTCCAACCTTCATATTTGAAAACATTGAAACTAAATGAATGTAAATCGCACACGATATACTGTAAAGAAGCCTAACTTACAGCGTACATACCTAAAAAAACACGCCAAACGTGATTTGTTTATATGTTGTCATCACAGTACAGAAAGCAAATCATCACTTCAAACAGAGATGGTAAACCTCATTCTTTGTTGGAGTACAATAAACATAAAAGTGGTGCTGACGTAGGAAACCTAATGGTCAAACAGTACAGATCTTACAAGCCATGTCGAAGATGGACTGTTGCGGCTTTTTCTATCTTGATCTGTCTTGTCTAAATGCTTATGTAATCTCTAAACATAATTCTTCAACACCTTAAATCAACTTGAAAATAAAATCTTTTCTTTCATTTTTTAAATTTACTTCTGTAGATGTTCAATCATCATCTAACCGTAGAGGATTTACTTCAATTGTCTTCCTAAAAAGATTCGATCTAAAACTTGTTCCAAGTTTATTTGTAAAGCCCATTCAAACTTCACTTGCAATTCCTGCTTATAAGTTCTGCTTTTATTTGTTTTCTAATACTTCCTTTCAATTGCCACTCTATTTTTTGGTTATAAAAATTTTTTTTTATAATTTTCAAAAAATTTTAACGCCATCTATACAAAAAGTTTAAAATTTTTAAAAATATTTTTTAAATTTTCAATCTCATGCTTGAATGCATGTTATAAAAAAATATAAATACCACTTTTAAAAGATTTGAAAATAAAGTAAAATTTACATAGTACTGAAAAAATTTTGATAATGGAAAAATTTCTTCCATTTTCATTTTAGTTTTATCGTGGAGTAAATTGCCATATGTTCGTAATCCAAAGGTTAACAGATAACCCGAAGCAGATCCAAAAAACTGTCACTACAGCATGAAATAAGTAAACAATTTTTTTATTTAGTTATAAAGTCAGAATGCTTTGAACATTTATTTCTTTCTGCTGTACTTTGAATTGTAATCACTTGATATCTCTTGTGTGATTGAAAGTATCTAGTTAGAACTCTTAAAAGTCCTTACCACATAAACTATAAAAATCTCTATAGTTAATAAAAATATTTAATAAAAATCGTTTTAAAAATCTGCTATATGATAATCCGAGTTAATAAGCATATGAAAACAAAACAATGACATTGGCGAATTAAGTATTCGAACGAGAACGTACTCCAATACATTCAACTTCTAATTAAACAAGACTTTAATTCATAAAGAAAGTAAAAGGCCTAAGACCATGGGGATATTTAAAAGAAAGAAGCAACAAAACAAAGGTCTTCTGTTTCCCAAGGGATATTTTCATGGATGAGGTATCATAAATAGAAAATTATATAAAAAAGCTCAATGATGAAGCTCTTTCAGCTTTGGTAGTTAGTTTTTAATCTTTTTTTCAAACAATAATTCAAATTTTGATTAAAGAAGAACTTTAATTTAATAAACGCACAAAAATTTATTTAACGAAAATTCCGAATTACATACTAAGAGATTGCTAGTACAGATTAGTTAAGTGATTCCCCTTGTGATAACAACCATGCACTCAAAAATAGAGACTTGCAATCTTTGATATAATGCTAAGGCCAATTATGAGTTTTTTATACGATGCAGCCAGCTGTGCAAAATTTCTTATTTGTGTACCAGTTGGCACGCACAAATGTGTTTTTTCGGGTACGTGCTTGAGTATACCCCTCCTTTGCAGATATATAATATCTACATTCTACATATATCGGGGCAAGTTTAATTTTTTCCAGGTCCCTAGTTAGAGGGTTCAAAAACATGGCCAAGGCTAATTGCACATATAGTTTAGCTGTGTAACTATAAACTAGTCTGGTAGTGCTTTTAATTTCACTTTGCATAACACAGAACACCTAGCATATTTCTGCCTTATTCTGGTTGAAGCCGTTTACATACATTATATATATAATGGAAGAAAATGATTACCACTATATTCAAGACTTTGCTTGCTCAGGATAAGATTACATTTAAATTTCAGAAGCACATTTTTTATAAGATAAAGGAGATTAGTATCAAAGAATGAGTGCTAGAGCGTTTTGATGAAAGCCTTTTCCAAAAAGCCTTCTAAATCCTTCCTTATATGTCAAATGATTTGTCAATATCGATCTGCATAATGGTTTGTGTTGTAGTAAGAGGGAAGGAACAAAAAATCAATGCCATTATAAGGAGTAGAAGAATGCCTTTATAAAGAACAGAACGATATAGTGTATTAATGTACTTTACTAAGTATGCTAATTTTACTAATTACAAGATTTTACATACTAATGAATAAAGAACAAAATCTCAATCCCTAACCATTCATAGGATATGATGAGTCAATGATGAATATACACGCTGAAAGGGATTTCCAATTTTCACTTGAATTTCCACGAATAAACGAGAATCTGCTGAAAACAATCTACGTTCCTTTAACTTAAAGCATTTTTATTCACATTTATGCTAAATAAATAGTGATTATTCAAGGCTATTTTATTATGAAAAATTTCATGTTTAAATATACCAGTTTTAGTTTTGATAAGTCTTTTTGCAATAATATTTTATATTAAAGGAAGACAAACTAGAATAGCAAAAAGAGTAAATAATATTGCAAAAAGAAAAAATTGAATTGCAAAAGGACAAAATAGAATTGCAAAAAGACAAAATAGAAATTTATTCCACAAAAATACTGACATGATAACATAAACTACAAATGATTTGCTATTTAAATTTTTTTTTCAAAATTGTTACTCAATATATTTTAAAAGTATTTAATTTATTATTAAAAGAATTATTAAACATGGGATAATACTATACGTTTCATTATCTTAGTAAATTTTGTGCACTTGCTGGTATTTCAATGTAAAGTTTATTCTTCATCCGAAATATTGAATATAAAAGTAAAAATTTAGGTTCGCTTAAATTTTATTAATTAGAGTAATTAGTTTATAGTGTACATTTTGCAAACTATTTCTATTTTGTGATTTAAATGATTCTAGATAGAACATTAACCCACACATAAATGAGCCAATCGGATAAATACTATACTCTACGCCAACTGATAATATCTCCTCTTAAAAAGAAAATGACTTATTTTAATATTGATTTAGACATTTTGTTTTATGAAATAATTAGCTATATGTATTGATCCGTTACGGGCATAATATTAAATTACCTTCCATTGCATTTTGAATCATTATGTTACTTGGAGAAAAATGAAAGTTGATGGAGTTTTACTAGGTTAGAAGGTGTCGATAAAGGAAAGTCTCGTGTGAACTGGAAATGACATTTTTATTTATGGCTACTTTTTCTTATTTATCCTTCTATAATCTATATATGACATACAATTTGTGATTGATAGATTTGTTCCGAATTGGAGACCAGTGTCCTAAAAAATAAAAATTGTTAAAATGTTAAGGCATATAATAAGAGATAAAGATGTAGAGTTTGTGCAAAAATAAAGTGAATTTTCTAGAAAATTTATTTGCTGTAGATCTTAACAGAGAGCAATTTCAGTTTTTTAATCACAAATAGATGAATGAGGAAATGATGAAATTGCATGCCAAATTAGGAAAAAATAATCAATAAAAAAAGTAAAAATACTATTATGTTCCTTCAATCAAAAATATAGCGAATAAGATTTAGTCGAGCTGCTTTGCAACTTTTTTGAAAAAATAAATGTCATTGCTAATTCAGCAAAATTTTAAACTTTATACATCAGACATATGAAATTATTATTTCGTGATCTTGACAATTTTACCGTAAGTCTACGAATAGGAATGGATCCATTTGTGAAATATCATGAAATTTAGCACTCTTCCCAGTCATTTTATTTCGATGCGAGTCAATTTAAAGATTATAAAGAAAACCCTTTCCTCTTGAATAAAAAGAAGAAAGTGTTTTTTTCATAAGTCACACTTCTTACAAAATATATTTATACATTTAAACAAAGGGAATATGCTACAAAACATATTTATACTTGCACATCTTATCTATAGGTTCCTCAAAACTCCATTATCACGCTCATCTTTTCTTGGTGTTCCTTTCGTTTCCCGCTTATACTTCTTTTGTCTTTTGCCTTTTCTCAGAATGATAAATAATAATAATAATCAATTATAAAGACACCCAGTTACCACATTGTAGTTTTCTCAAAATCTGTAATTTGCATTTTTTAAAGTTTTAATAAATGAATATCCAAATATTTTTCTTCATCATTCCAAAATCATTGAAAGAAAAAAGTAAAGAGGATCAGCGAATTTTTTTGGACTTTTTGAATCGCGATCGATTTGGAAATATATTTCACAGGACCCATGATCACATAAGAATTGTACATGGCAAAGTAGAACACAGTACATTGTTCATATTAAAAGAGCTATATACCACTTATTTTCAAGGTGACTTGGTTAAATTAGATTAATTTTAGAATTGAATCCGAACACAGTTTTATCAAATGTGAAATTAAAAAGAATTTAATTTAAAAACTAAAATATAAATGTCATCAAGGGCGGATACAGGGGGTGGATTGTGTGGCTATCCACCCACCTTCTTTACCTGTGCTGAAGTTATTTTTATTGCAATTTCTTTATCATATAGTCAAATACTTGAAAAGATATCTATCTAGACCAGTGGTTCCCAATCTTTTTGACGCTCCGTACCCCTAAAAAATTTTAATTTTTTTGCACCCCTTACAGTTTATGTAATGAAAATTTACAAATTAATTTAAAAGTTTTTATGAGGTACTATATTAACAAAAATGAAATATAAGGAAATAAAATGAAACAATCTGCATCCAAACAACTTCCATTTTAAAAAATAGTTATATTTTTTATTCTCTTTTAAAAAGCTAATAATTTTATACAAAGTCCACCTCAAATTTAATGACTATTTTGCTCCTGTTTTTTGCATATGAGTTTCTCAAAACGTGGTACTTTGCTACTGATAGCAATTCGCATATCTGCTTGTGCACTCAAGCCATTTTTAGATCTAGTCTTTATTGACAAAAGGGTACTAAATCCAGACTCGCACAAGTAATTGTCACAAATGGAATAAGCATAATTTGTGCTTTTTTACAAAGTCTTAGAAACATCTCCATTGCCGAGCACCAATATTGTTCCAAAGTTTTGCTTTCAAACTGCATTCCAAAAACACAGTTTGTGCGCAATTCAATAAGATCATCTTTCAACATTTCATCATTCGGCATATAATACAAATTAAAAGAATATGGATTTATTATTCATTTTTAAGAGGCTTCTAGATTTCTCCCTTCAAAATATCCACCAAATGACTTGGATAATATTTCCAAATAGTTACCAATTTCTTCTCGAACACTTGGAATTAGGGACTCATTTTCATCGGTCATTTCTTCGAGTGATAGAAAATTCAAAAGATTACCTTTTTCAACTCGTCGACGACAGAGATGTAACTTTTCTTTGAAAGCATTTAATTTTTCACTACATTCTAATGTATTTATATTTACTTAAAAACTAAAGTTTAGACACTTCTTATATTTAAATGTAGTACTTCGTACCCCTTGAGGTAAAGCGTCGCACCCCCTGGGGGTACGAGCACCTCTGGTTAGGTACCCCTAATCTAGACAATAACCAAACCATATGATTCGGTTCCCCCCCCCCTGTTTTCAACTTCTGGACGCATATTTTATCATTTAGGATTTGAAAATCGACCTATATAAGTGTTGAATCCCAAATTTGTGGTTGACTTCTGAAAATTGTCTCCAAGAACGATCCTCATATGTTTACATGAATGAATTTATTCTGTTTTATACCAAATCGAAAAATCATAGTTGTTTTATTTCTGGACTCATTTTTTACATTTAGGATCTGAAAATACAAATAAGTGTTAATCAAAAAATTTGCGGGTTACTTTTATAATTTGTCTCTAAAAACATTCTTTCGACTGTTTAATTTAAATTTAGATTTTATACCTAATCTATAAAATTGTTTTCATTGCTGGAATTATTTTTTCATTTAGGATTTGAAAATACCTCTATAAGTGTTAATCAAATTCTAATCTTTCTTAAGTAATATTACATATAAAATTATTTAATTTAATTTATTATTATTTATTTATTTTTTTCTTTTGTATCTTTAATTTTATTTATAGGCTATATTTTTATATTGATAGGCTTATGCCTATTATCAGAACATAGGCCGAAGGCCTACTTTCACTTATCATTTGGACACTAATCAACCTACCTTTGATATATCATTCTACCTTTTTTTTCAGGGTACTTTGACGCTGGAATCATGAATGGACCACCAAAGAAACTGTCACGACAAAATACCCTTTATGCTTTTTTCAAAAGGAAGCATATTTCTTGTGATTTGCAACAACCAGATCTTCAATTTTTGTCTCCAACTCAAGTAGAAAGCACTAGCCGAGATAATGCGACAGAAATGTCTGGAAGTTTACAGTCCTCCCTCAAGTATGATTCTGGCAACAAGAAGGAAGCAGCACCATCACTCATGGATGTATGTAAAGCCGTAAAAAACTTTAAAGACTTTAACGACACTAAAAAGATTAACTTCGTAGAAAAACATTGGAGACCAAAACCATCACATAATTTTGACACTCAGAGAGTATCCAACAAGAAACAGATATCATTCCAGTTAAAATGGTTAGAAAGAAGGAACTGGCTGGCCTATAGTGATCATGAAGATTTTAGAGGTGGCTGGTGTCTTCCATGTGTCTTGTTTCTCAGGGAAGATGAGAAGAGAAATTGTGGGACATTTGTTATCACCCCATATCGTAACTACAATAAATCGACTGACTTATTGGACGCTCAAGAAAAGAAAAGCCATCATAAAATAAGTCTTGACCGCATGATATTTCTCCGGGCTCAGCACAAAGACATAAATTGTCGGGTTGATGTTAAGATTAATAAGTCAGTTCAACAAAATGTGCAGATGAATATAACAGTGTTGCCTTATATTGTCAATGCCGTAATGTTCTGTGCAAATTAACAGATAGCACTGCGAGGTCACAGAGATGACAGAGTAAAATTTAGTGAATCTCTATCTAGCAATGTAAGAAAATTCGTTGCACTCCTACGGTTGATGGCAAAAACGTGTCCAGAACTGAATGACCACCTGGTATTCGGTCCTGCCAACTCTCGATACACGAGTAGGACAATTCAGAACGATGTGATACATGTTGCTGCTGATATCATCCAAGACAACTTCAGAGAATGTATCCGAAAATGTCCTCACTTTTCTATAATAGCCGATGAAACTACCTCGAATGGACGTGAAATTTTAACTATGTGCCTTAGGATACTTGACTTTGTTGAGGATGCTTCAAAGCGAAGAACGCGGGAAGTGTTGTTGGATTTAGTTGATCTTGAAAGGACCACCGGTGTGGAAATAGCTGTAGCTATCAAAGAATCCCTAAAAAAAATCGGATCGACCTTAGTCACTGCCGTGGCCAGGCTTATGACACTACAGCTTCGATGACTTCTGAGAGAGTTGGCGTTCAAGTTGAAATTTTAAAGCTTGCCCCTGACGCCCAATCCAAGGATGTTGCCTCCATTCATCTTGTTATTTGTTATGCATGCAAAATATCATCAATATAATGGACACATGCCCTGAGCTTTACAGCTTCTTTGACAATTCACCCAAGCGGCAACGCTTTTTTAAGATCATTATTGATTCACTGGCACCAGATATGAGAAAAACAAAGCTGAAGAACCTGTGTAAAACCCGTTGTGTCGAATGGCACACGACATTTGAAACTATTTTTCAACTATATTAATACATAGTTGCTACTCTGAATGAAATCTATCAGCCGACCAAAGATGAGAGATTCTATCCAAACAACGATGATTGGAACCTGGATTCCTTCACTAGAACAAAGGCTAATGGTCTTCGTCATACGCTCGTGGACTTCGGACACATCGTAGGCTTTGTCATTGCCAAGGAGATGTTGGAACCACTGCATCCAGTCGCGACTTCATTACAAGGTTTCAATATTGAGATATACCTAGGATTCGAGAAAATATAACAGGTTATATCAACATATCAAGAGATACGATTAGAAGTAGACGTCTGGTTTAATCGTGTATATCGTAAAGTGCTAGAACTAAGTAGTTTTATTGGCTCACGTGAACAGAGACCAAGGATCTGTAGGAAACAAACGATGAGAGATAACCATCCATCAGATACAGTTTTCGACTACTGGAAATGAACTTTGGTTATTCCATTCCTTGATACTACCTGCAGTGAACTGAGATGTCTTTCAGTGATGACAAACGTGCCCATTATGAACTATGCTGTCTTGTTCCAGAAGTGATTCTACAGAAGACCAAAGTTGACTGAAAATCTACATGACAAATGGTTTCATGTGTTACCATTATCTGCTGCTCTTGATAGTGAGATGTTTCGCTGGTTAAATTACTGGATGAACAAAGGCACCATAGGCGATATATCTGTGACATCTCTACTGGCCAACCATGCTGATGAAATGTTCTTTCCAAATGTGAGAGAACTTCTCAAAATACTAGCCGTCCTTCCAATCGGTAGCACTGAAGCAGAACGGTCATTTTCATGTGTTAAGAGGATACAAACGTGGCTGAGAACGACTATAAATACATAACGACTGTCGGATCTTGCAGTAATCGCCATGAATGGCATGGGTATACAACCTAAGACCGAGGAGATATGTAAACAGTTTCTCTCTAGATACCCACGCCGTATCCAGGCATCCACACTTTTTGACCCTAAACTAACCTACTATCTGCATTACACGTTTGTTCAGACGAACAATATCAAGTCTTACCGTAAATAACGTATTAAGACCTAAAATTGTACTTTGCTGGTTTGTCTTTTGCAATTTGCGCATTAAAAATATTGCATTTTTTGAAAAGTTTTATTTTTTTTGTTATCATTCTTCAAATTCTCGATAAAAGTAAAAATATTGTGCGCCCAGTAATCATGGAAAAATCAATCTCCGACCCTCTTTATCAATATTGAATTGTTAGCCATACCTACGTCTAATCGGTAACTATTGTTGTCTACACCTGGCCTCATGTTCCTCAAACGGAGAGCGTTGTTAAAACTTTGGGTTCATTTAGGATGAATTTTTGAACCAAAAACAATATACTAAATGTGTGAACCTCCGAAAATTTGAACCATAATTTTGATTATCCATCCCCCATAGAAATTTTCTAGATCCGCCACTGGTCATGTAAAGTCATTTTATATAAATAAATATAAAATGATGTATAAATACTAACTCGCTAAATAATAGTATAAAAACTTACTGTCTATTTAACTCGCTAACAAGCTAGTTAACTTCCAATATTAACTAACTAAATAACTGACTAGAAAGTAAATACAGTGAGGCATCGATTACTGAACACTTCTAGTTAGTAAACACATCTAAACAGTGCACAAGTTTTCAAAGTCTCAATATATTCTTGAAAATTAATGTATTGTTCTATAGAAAGAGGTTTAAGTGTTTCACTAAATAATTTATACTATGGTATATAAAAATACATTGTGCAAAAATTTTCTTTTTTAATTGTCAAATTTTTGAATTGATTTATATAAAACAATAATTATATATAAATATATTATGAGCAAATAATAAGCGAAGGCATATAATATGGGGAGGTGGAGGGATATATAAGCTAAAAGTCATTTCATCAGACTTTCCCTCTCTCTAACTAGTGAAATTTTTGTCAACTTAATATAACTGAGAGGGGGACAGTTTGATACCTAGAGCTTTTTATTTAAATATTTAAAGTACTTTAATGATTAGAGCAAAAGGCACACGCAATGACAATTTGTGATATCCAATTCTCATTTTACTGTCTCAATAACCTAAAAAAAAATTTCTTGAGTTTTTATAAAATCTCACTTTAAATCTAATGAGGGAGGGGATGGACTAGGGTGTCATCTTTTCTCATTTTTCTGAAATGCTGTAATGTAAAACTAAACCAACCATCTGGGCAGAAAGATCTACTAAGATGAGGAATTTGCATATGTGACACTGCATGCAGGTACTATTTTGTATAAATAAGGGAAGACAGCTAAAATATGCAATATGCATACATTTTTTGAATATGCTCCTCACATCTGCTATTTATTTAAGTTAAAAATTTGTAAATATACTCTGCTTTTTAGTATTATTTTTTTATAGCTGACTTGATAATTCCTACTGGGGTGAGGATAGGGAGGGGGTAGCACTCTTAACATTAAAAAAGTATAGTAATTTTAAAGTTAATTCAAATAGAAGCTAAAACAAAAGTTTGTTGTGTCTTTTACCTTTTTAAATGTCTCATTTTTAGTCGCAAATTCGAATTTCAATAAAAACTAGAATTTTCTTTATGCAGGTGTTTAAATGTTTTAACATAACGCAATCTTATTATCCACCACCATCAATAAATACAGCGACTTGTGTTAATTGATTAAAAAGATATTTTTTTTAATTTAAAAATTGAGATGCAGATAAAATCTCTCTTTTCTCGCCCAAAGATAAAGTTCCTTCATCACTACTTATAATTTTTTTGTAAAAAGTGATTAAAATAGTGGAAAAAAAAACTGTATAATGAATAACAATAAACTTACAGAATAAATGGGTAACCAAGAATTTCATTGATTCAAACTATCACAAATAAAATGATCACGAAATCAAGAAGAAATGGCAGACAGAGAACGTGAACACTAATGGATATATGAGCTTGGGGATAGAATTACCACGCCTTCTAAGAATCATCAAATTATGACTTTTATAGATAATATCAGTCTAAGTAATCCCTGCATAGAAGACTATGTTAAGATTTAATATAACACTTATCTTACTTTTCATTCAAGTTTGGAACGAAATTTATACCATGTTAAAGTTCAAACTTACAAAGCTAGCATTATCTTGATTTTTAAGTATATTTATTTGGATATTATAAAATATATTGATGGTGTCTTATCTTAATCCGTAATGCATGTATCGATTAATAGCTTTATCTAAAATAGAGGAAAAGTTTTTTTCTCCTATTTTCTAAATGAATTTTGAATACCTTGTCCCTGCACCGAATAAATTTGAATTCCCTCAAGGCAATATTGTTATTTCAATTATTTAACTTGTGAATACATTTTAGATATTCATTTTCCTGTTTCAAGGAAAATTTTTAAATGGATATTTTAAGTCTTATTTTTGTTAATAATTTCTCGTTCATTTGATTTATAAAGGAATCCAAATTTAAGCCCATAGTTAATCAGTGGCAGTTACTTAGAAAGGAATTTGAATAAACGCCAACTTTTCATGGGAAGCAACAAATATTTTATTCTAATTTAAAGCTCAATTGTATTCTTTTCTGTAGAAACAATTTCATTATCATGCATGCAATTGTCGTGTATCACAGTTAGTTCAACATTATATATAAGTTTGAGGTTTGTAGCAAATTTTGTTTTCAACATTTTAGACTTTCCATTTCTACGAAAGGAGGCGCCAAAAAGTTTTATCTTTATTGATTACAGTAATTGAATCAAGTTAGGATAGATGCCTTTATTATATTTGCCAAATAGTTTAATAAATCAAACTTTTTATTACGGAATTTAAATATAGAGCAGCTTTGTTCAGGGTTATTCATTTCATTTAATGTTTTTGTTCTTATATGTGTTTAATTAAGTTGCTTCTTCTAATTAAGCTTCCCAAAGTTTAAATACTACGTCTTTCACCTACACATTACAAGCACAAATTTTAGAAATTTGTCGATAAACTATAAATTTATGTTAAGATCAGCATACCTGACTCTAAATCAGTGTAATTTTAATGTTAATCTGTGATAAAAAATTTAAAGGATGCCATATTTTCCATTCAAATAACCAGGCCTTAAAAAGTCCTGATTGTGCCTATACCTTTGAATTGCATGCTCTTATCAAAGGCAAACTTTTAGTTTTAATTAAAAACATATATTTTGGTGAAGACAAAATTCCAAGGAATGTATTCATCTCATATTGAACAGGAGCAAAATACGTTAAAGCATTAAATGGAAAACAAGATAAGAAATGTTCTTTTACAATGGAAGAGATGAAACAAAAGATATGAAGGGTTTCACATGCTTAAGTGATTTCGAATGCTAAGCAAAGGCGTTCAAGTGAAAAACCTGTTGTATTAAAAATGCAAAAGTGATTAAGAAAAGAATACTTAGCCCATCCCAGTGACGTATTTAATCGAAGGAATATGGCCATGACCGACTTTCTTCTGAAAGAGTAGTAAATTGGACAATGTGTTCATTGATTTTTTAAATGAGCTATATTTTTCTAATATAATTTGAATAAATGGCATCCCATATTATGCCTCTCCCCCCCCCCCCCCCGCCCCGATTTCCCCCTTCGCAATTTTTTAATACATCATTTTAGTCAGACATACATATTTAATTGAAGAATTTTTTTATTTTTTTGGGAGGTAATCATTTTGGGGACTATATTTCACCCTACATTTCGAATAAATATTTTCTCATTTTTATTACAATTTTGAGACTTTCATTTTCGCTCTTCTACATTGCGATCAATTTCTTCGTTCATGATGCGTTTGTAGTTGTTTTCTCCCCCTTTTTTAAATAATTGTATTTCTCCTATTTATACATGTGCAAAACGCGGTCCAAATGATTCAATTTGGCCATCAATATAAATATCTAAATAAGGAAAAAAATGTCATCTTTTCCAAACAAATATGCATAATAAAGACCATCACATTATAATTACAAACACGCTAAACTCTATATCAGAAATTCTCAAAATTGGTTCCACGGAACATAGAGGTTATATGATATTACACGTT
Organism: Nectonema munidae; assembly: GCA_030549495.1. Classification (NCBI taxonomy): domain Eukaryota; kingdom Metazoa; phylum Nematomorpha; class Nectonematoida; family Nectonematidae; genus Nectonema; species Nectonema munidae. Next base: position 171,009 of record JAUIRK010000463.1, read on the forward strand.
TATGTTATGGGCCTATATATTCAGGAGTCCATAGAGTCTATTAGACTAAAAAATATAAAACTCAGAAATCTACATGAAAATAATCAAAACCTACTATATTACAACCATACCAAAGCAATAGAATATAGGGTTCTCGAAAATATTTTTGAATCAAAAATAGTCCAGGTATGGAAAAGTTTGGCAATCCTGCTTTATATGTACGAACACATTATAAAAAATCAACTAAGCTAATAATATATTTCATTTGTAAGACCTAAAAACTGTTGATTGTTATAAAATGGAACTAATAGTTCGCCAATATGTTATGGTTTTAAAAAGATCTTATAATCACGATGACTTTGTTTCTGCTTATAAAAGCAATGTATGTAGAAAGAATCTAAAATTATAAAAATAAATCATCTCACTTTTTGATAGTTCATATTGTTGGCAGGGTTTTTTTTTTATCAAAAATGAATCAACTTACAAATCAACGTTTGAAAAGTCCGTTTAAAGTTTCTACCATACGAGTCAAAACTGATGAATATATCAAATTTGTAATTAGGAAAAATTCATTCGTATATTAATTTTCAACACATAAAACTTTATTTGATTTTACAATTTTATAAAGTAACATTTCAACCACAGCTGTTCTACCATTGGACATTTCAATAGAGGCATTTCGACCATATGAACATTTTATTTGATAAAAGAATATGTTTTTGATCTCTTAGTCAAAAAATACGCTAAATAGGTCATTGACCTATACATATGTTTTAATTTCTTCTTATATTCAGAGGTAGACACCGATAATCAGCAGGGTCGGCCCTTGTGTTCCCGGGGCCCTATGCAAATGGATTGCGCGGGGCCAAGTGTGGGTTGGATAAAAGATTAAATGTGAGAAATAAGATTTTGAAAAAAAGAAAAGGGATTTGTTTTATTACTTTTTACATTAACACAAAATGAAGATCAAAGTAACTACCTTGCATTTAGCAAAATCATATAATATATCATCAAAATGAAAAATGAGAAGCGCGGGGGCACTGCGACCGCATAGGTTACAGTGGCCTAAGGCCGGCCCTGATAATCAGAAATGATACTATTTCATGATTTCATCATGAAATCGTTAACCAAAATATTAACTTCAATAACCATTGGTAAGTAAATTTCTTGAAATGTAATGTAAGATTAGTTGTTCAAAAAAAAATCATTTTTGGAGAATTAGATTTTCAAAAATATTAAATTATTTTTTTAGTATAACTTAGTGTTTACTCTGAAGAAACTGGATGCACTAATTTTTAAAAATCTAAAATAGCCGATTCACATACCTTAATAAAAAGTAGAAGAATAAAATAAAAAAGCTCATTCCTTATATATCCTTGCAAAAAATTTGATGAATTAGAAATACTTGCAAAAATAGAGTAAACAGATTTTTTTTGAAATAACTCAAACATTCAATATAATATAATGTTGAGAACTGAAAACAAAAAGTAAAATAAAAGTGAAGTAAGATGAGAAGGTGTGTCAATCTATTGATCTAAAAATGAAAACAAAGCTATCGATCGATCAAAAATTAACTATTTAGCGGAAGTGAACTAAAGTAGCGAACATTAATTATTCCAATTGCGATTTTTAGAATGTAAATCTTCTAAAATTCAAATTCAATTGAAAAAGAAAGCAGATGATTAGTCTTTAAAATTCTGCTCTTCAAAAGTTAAAAGAAGAAAGCTTTCTAAAAAGTGTGTTTGTTTGGACTAAAAAGAACTAAAAATTAAAATCTAAATCTTCGAAGACCAATCATTCCTTTTCTTTTTCAATGGAACTTTATATATTTTAAGTAGACGGTCTTCATTTTTGGGACACTTGTGTCATAGGATGGCTAAGGGAAGAACAAATTTGTCAACTAAAAATGTATTTTTTTTTCTTACTGAAAAAGGTGTTTTATCTTAAAAATGTCATTTTTCTCAGATTAATTTTGAAGTGTAAGGCTTTGGATAATAATATATGTTTTATATAGATGTATATGGCAGTATATGGAATAGAAGTATATTAGGTATATATATATTTTTTTATTATTGTGCATGAGTGCTTGCTTACGTGTATCGATGTTTGATGATGGAACGATTGAATTACTTTTATGCTGATATAGTGAGAAATAATAGTTTACTACCACTACTACTATACGGTATATCTCTTGGTTGAAATAAAATGACGAAATATTCGTCGCGTTTGTGCTAAGAGATGGTAAAAAGGTAGTAAAAGGATACTACTGTGCTATGTAGTTTGATATATCATGATAATTGTAGCGTTGGATTGTTGTTGATTGTTTTTATCACCAGCACACAATCAAAAGCTCTGAACTATAAACAGTGTCAATAAGAATAAACAGAATACTTACTTTTCATGTGAGAAAATAATTTAATTAATTTTTTAAATAAATATTCTGAGCATTATAAAAATAAAATTTCCAACATCTTCACAACACACAAAACAATCATTATCTGATATTAGTTAGTATCGTGATACTAAAATATACATTATTTTCAATTGTTATTATCGTCAACCACGTCACGATATCTCATCATCATCAACATTAGCATCCTATCTCATCATCATCCATACACCATCATTATCATCATCATCTTGATGATATTGATGCTGATGCAGAATATAAAAAAAATTTGAAAATTTTAAGCTCTATAGTTGTCGACAAAATCGCGTCTTGTTGTGCATTAAATTTCCTTTTGTTTCGACCAAGGTTAGATCAAATACTTATTTTTCAGTCTCAAATACAAATGCAAATACTCTCGCTACCAAATTCTGAAATACAATACCAATACAAGTACAGTGTTCCCTCGCAATAACGCCACCCGAATTATTGCCAACCCCGCTTATCGCCATCAAATTACTCAGATCCGATTTCCTTACTTATAATTCTCACGATTTTGAACCCTTAATCAATTTTAATTCAGAGGCGCCATTGTCATTTAAATATTTTGTTTTTAATTTCTTTTAAATTTAATGTTTAAAAAATTTTGCAAATAATTAAAATTTTAACACTAGAATGGCCATGGTGTCGATTTCGACATTTCACTTTACAAAAATTTATATAACTCAATCCTGATTCATCAAATCAGTTTACTTTGAACTTTAGAATTTTTTTCTTTGTTTTTTAGAAGTAATTATCATAAAATTTTAAAAAAATTTGAAAGGCAAATATTTTTCATCAAATTTACCTCCCTTGGCCAAAGTGTCGTTTTCGACATCATCTTTTTTAAGTTAAATCAAATACTTTTACATTATTTATAGATAATAGATCTTTATTTATAAACATATATTATCCCATTACCTATGGATGACCCTATGGTGTGCAAATGCAGGCCCGTCGCTAGGACACTTGTCCAGGGGGGGGGGGGGGCACGCATAAAAATTTTGGGGCACCAATTTAGTTATTAAGGGAGTGAAAAAATACGTAACGTCCGCTTCAACAGCTATGCTCACTCACAGACGGACAGTTGACAGGTGGACGAAACCGAAGATATCAGAATAAACCCCAAAGCATGTTACTAGTAATTTCAATCTAATCAGTAAAATTGTAAAAACAAACCCAGAATCTGAAAGTAGCAAACATTTTATTTTTTTACAAGCTCAAAATATATAAAAAAGGAACAAGTTGCAGCATAGAACATCACTTCTTTCTAATACAGCTGAATTTTTCGATTATTTTTTGCAAAGTCTTTCAATACTTCATCAAAATATAGAATCTTTGTGTATTCGCGCAAAAACGACAGTAGGACAAGGTTGCTTTTCCGCTGATGCGTCATGGATCGTCTATAGGATGTCAGCACTCTCGTTAGTGTGGAAAAGGATGCTTGACACACAGCGGAACTGGCAGCAAAGGTAAGTGCAGCTGAGTACAGTTGGTAAACCAACGAGAATCCCGTTCGGAAGGGATACAATAACGAACAGATATCTCCCTGTGCATGGTGACATCAAACTCTTTGAGGATCAGATTTTTGGCCACCAAGCATTTCGCTGCAAACAAAGATGACTGTGGATCTAATTTAATGAGCTCTGCAACTTTTTGAACTTTATCAACATCAAGAAAGCCTTCGTTTTCGGGCCAGAGGTTGGAAAAGGACGTTGAGAGAGCACAGTTTCGTTCCCGAAAACTGTGTACTTAGTTCCCCCATGCAACTGTCAAGCATTTCAACCAAAATGCGCTTCTGCATTGCTGCCTCATTCAAATCATGATCTTCAGACGTGTGTCCAACAACAGAAAGCACGACTGCATCTTTAAGTTTAGCCGAAATTTAAAAAAAAACAATAGAATGTCTGATCAAATGTATTGTTATGGTTGTTCCAACTTTTTTAATTGCTTTGTTGTAATAGTAGTTTTGAGTGCCGTTTTTTCGTGCCCCATTTTTGGGGGGGGGCACAAGTCAGAATTGGGGGGGGGGGGGGGGGGCATGGCCCCCCCCCCCCCCCATGACGACGGGCCTTAGCAAATGACTAGGAATATAGAATGGCGAAAGTTCTTTTATTGCTATGAACACATGTGTAATCTTGCAATGCACTTTCACATGGTGAATTATTATCTAATATTTTTATAGATACGCATACTTCTTGCTTCATACATTTTGCTTATCTTCTGTTGAAGTAAAATACGTCACATTTCTTCATCAATGTTTTGCTTCATATCTTTGCTTTTATTTCGTTGTTTTACATTGATTACAAAAAATGTCTGAGAATATAGCTTTTCAAGATGCATCAACCAGCAAAGATTGCTCTTTAGAGAGTCAAAGTTCTTATTCATTCGTAAAATCAGAAGGATCATTATCTAGTCTTGAAAGTGAAGATTTTGATGATCAAGGCTGCACTGTAGTCACAAAAGATGGTTCTGTTTGGAGAGAGTTGTTTTTTTCTCAGCGAGGACGTGTTAGAAAGCATAATGTGTTTTCTGTTAAACCAGGTTTACCTCCTCTGGTCAAAAGACAAGCTTCGATATCACCTTACATGGCATGGAAGCTTTTTATAAGTGAACCAATGCTTCGAATAATAAAAAGAAATACAGAGTTGTATGCTCAAAAAACCAATACTATTTGGTCACTAAGCTTTGAAAAGCTTGAAGCATTTATTGCTTTACAATATGCACGAGGTCTTTATGGCAATTGTCATAGCCTTGACTATGATTAGTTCTGGCTTCTCGTGGAAGTAGAAAGTAAATATGTTTACAAAATTTTGCCTTATTTAGGAGCACAAGAGAAAGCTTCTCGTTTTGGTAAGCCTCTTGCTGAAGATGTTGTTATGAGGTTGACTTTTGAAATAAAAAACAAAGGTTACAACATAACGGCAGATAACTTTTTTTCAAGCGTCGCGCTAGTTCAAAAACTCAGTACCCATAAAATCTCCTTTGTTGGAACATTGAGAGCAAATAGTAAAGGTGTAACAAAAGAAATGATGTGTTATGAATAAGGTAAAAAATTTGAAAGTAAGTTTTATTACAACAATAATGTTGAATGCATGTTTGTGAATTACCAATGCAAAGAAAAAAGATCTGTCTGCCTTTTATCTTCAATGCATGACTCTCTAACAGTTTCAAGCGATCAGAAAAAAAACCAACTGTAATCGACTTCTATAATCATAATAAAATTGGCGTTGATATTGTGGATTTGATGTTAAGAAAATACACCACTTTGTCTGCATCAAGAAGATGGTTATTATCAGTATGGTACAATATGCTTGACATTGCTTTGTTGAATGCATGGATTGTATATAAAAAAGCAAGTAGTGTCAAAGTCACTCGGAAGCTATTTTTGATTCAATTGATCGAAAATCTTCGAGAAAATGCAGCAAAGAAAAATTCTAATGCAAATTTGCCTGTTTCTGAGAAGAGGAAAAGAAGAAAATGCTCAAATATAGAATGCAACAATACAAGCTTTACCATTTGTAAAGATTGTCTTCAGGCAGTTTGTGGTAGTTGTTCAGTAAGTAATTCCAGAGTTATATATGCTCTTTGTAAGATGTGTAATAAATAAAACTTAAAATAATTTAAATACCTTTGTAAACATTTTATGATTTAAAGTAGAAAAAACTAATAGTGCCGATTTGCACACTATGGCCAACCATAGTAAAAAAAATATCGGCCATTCTAGTGAAAGAAATATTTTCTTTGATTTTTGTGTTTATAATAAAATAAACAATAAAAAAATAAAATAATTTAGAAATAAAATATTAAAATTTCAAAATTCATTTTTGCTAACATCAACTGAACCAGATTATAAAACAATATGAAACGAACGAGAATCACTACATCATATTAGCTGAGCATATTAGATATACTAAAAAATCTTGGTTAAAATAGAGATTAAAAGAGTGACAAATCAAAAGAGTGACATAATTTGTTACTCTTAAAATAGCGACAAATCAAAAGAGTTTTTTTAAGTAAGGATAGGAGGTAGGTAAGTAAAACTTTTGAATTTTTGTATATTTTTTCTCTCTTTTCACATGTCACTCTTTTGTCATGTCACTCTTTTGAATTTTTTTATATTTTGTCATGTCACACTTTTGATTTGTCACTCTTTTGATAATAACCCCTATTTTAAACAACAATACTTCACATCTGAAGAATTTATCACAATCGGCAAAATCCAAAGAAACTTTTGGAGAATTTAATGGCAAAGAATTGATTGAATGTTTAAGACCTGCACCCAACGACTCAGATAATGATGACTTAATACCAGAAATCCAAAGGATGAAAGATGTAAAAGCCCCTTTAAATGTATGCATAACTTTCTTAGAATGTAGGGTAAACGGAAATGAAGAAGATTTATAATTATTAGAAAATTTAGATAAAAGAATTAATTTTATTGCTACTTCAAACTTGAAAGAGAAAGATATTTTAGATTTTTTTTAGTACATAAATTTTTCAGGGGTTTAATTTTACATTTTGGTTAAAGCAACAATTTTAAAGCCGTTGTTTGCAAAACTTCTATATATAATGTGCTTTGAAGTAATGAGTCTTTTTTTAAAGTAGAAAATTAACTCCCGCAATTTACGGGCACCCTCAATAAAACGCCAATTTTTGTTGGTGGCAGAGATAGCGAAAAAACGAAGGCGCACTCTATCATCAAAACCAATCGATATACACGAGAGTTATAGCTCAGCTATAAACTCAGTTTTACCTCCAGAGTGAAGGTTGAGTTGCTTTTATTGACATTCTATGTTGTATGATATAAGAGACGTCATCGTCCTTTATTTATCAGTACATTTTACAAAATACCAATACAAATACACAAACTTAGGGTTTAAAAATACGAGTACAAATACAATCACATCAAATTTGTATTTAATTACAAATAGGTATGTATATTTGATCCAACCCTCGTTCCAACAGCAGGATAAAAACTAGAGGAAGCACCGCATAAATTTGTCAAAATTCCGAGCTAATCTTTATTATCCTTTGATGACGAGTGTGACACCGGTCAACCATGAATGAAAATCGTGTGGTTAAGTATATAAAATTCCATTCTTTAAAATTCTAATATTTAAAATCTTTAATACATCATTGAATGATTGAGTGCTTGCATTGAGTTATATATATAAGGTATATGTTAAAAATGTTAAAATTAAAAAAAATCCTTCATATATAAATTTAAAAATCTCTGTAATTTTCATATTAAGTCCTAAACAAGTAAAGAAACTAAATATCTAAAATTTTAGAAATGTTTGATTTGCGAATTTGTTTTTGAACCATCACGCATCCCGGAATGACAAGATCAAAAGCCTGCCCTTCAACCACTAGACTTCTACTAATTAATAGTAATTCTAATGATAAAATGATAATGATGGTAAATCAATTCTACCACTAGACTTCTACTAGATTTTCTGTCTACGACTAGAAAATCTCTCGGTAAAAAAGTTGCCTCTTCTTTATACCGTCGCTCAGTGAAGTAGAGGCAAAAGACTCAAACGCAGTGCGGCACTTAGAAAATTTGTGGCCCTCTTTGAGAAAAAAATTATATTGTTATGTGGATTATAAAAAAAAACTTTATATTGTTATGTGGCTTATAAAAAAAAGTTGAATACAATAACTTGATACATATTTGAATTGAATAAATATATAAAAAAATGAGTCCCATAAAATAAATAAAATCATCTCTTTTTTGCCATTTTTAGGAGATTTTAAGAACTAATCTGTATCATCGACAATGTAAGTAATGAGAAGACTCGTTCACGTATTTCTCAACAATTTTCTACTGAACGCCTTCTTACACAAAATTTTTCTATACTTAACGCCCATTTAGAGAAATATTATTTACTTACCGTACTCCATTATTTTATTGAAAGCCCTATTGAAAGATAAAATATAATTAAATAAGGAAGACGATTTCATTCAGAAAAATAAAAAAATAGAAAACTTGAAAGATTAAATGGAGTATTTTTCACGCAAGACACTTAAACAATTCAGAAATTTAAGGAATAGCGAATTTGAGATGTTTTTATAGCGGAAATTTTATGAAACATATTCAAAATTGTAAAAACTTATATGCAAATTATTATGGAAAATGTGTCTCTGTTTAAGCAAGAAAAACATAATAAATATAAAAAATACTTCTTATTTGTGACTTTCCATACCGTCCAAAGAATTCAAAACGCCACCTTGAGGGGATGGGGGAGGGCTAATGCGCATGCTGAATCCTAGTATACATCAAAATAAAACATCCCATAATAAAAGAGGAAGTAATCCAATATGACATCTTTTGTCGGGCAAACGAAAGCAGAGCGTAAATTTTCAAATATATTACTTTATATCCTAATTTCATTGTTTTTAGAGCAAAATATATATTAGGACTGATCCTTGAAAAATGGTAAAAATTTACAATTTATATAGGATGAAAAAGTTACAAAAACAACAACGTCCTCCAAAAAAATTTTCCTATTCTTTTCATTTAAAAAATTTTTTTTTTATTTGATGAAAAAATTGATATAACTTAGTGTATAGCTATAATCATTT